>PVIY010031424.1:0-29935 GCA_004026745.1 Myrmecophaga tridactyla | reverse complement strand
AATAAATGTTAAAATAAATTTAGTTTGAAATGCTAGTGATAAATGAAAGCGAGGGGTAAGGGGTATGGTATGTATAATCTTTTTTTTTTCTGTTCTCATTTTATTTCTTTTTCTGTTGTCTTTTTATTTCTTTTTCTAAATCGATGCAAATGTTCTAAGAAATGATGAATATGCAACTATGTGATGATATTAAGAATTACTGATTATATATGTAGAATGGAATGATATGTTAATATTTTTGCTTGTTGTTAATTTTTTTTAATTAATTAAAAAAAAAAAAATTAGGCCTAAGAGTCACGTCCAGAGAACCTTTTTGGTTACTCAGATGTGGCCCCTCTCTCTCTAAGTCAACTCGGCAAGTGAACTCAGTGCCCTCCCCTCTACAGCGGACATGACTCCCAGGGGTATAAATCTTCCTGTCAATATGGGCCAGAAAATCCAGGATTCACTGGGACCTGGCATCATGGGATTGAGAAAGCCTTCTTGACCAAAAGGGGAAAGAGAGAAATAAGACAAAATAAAGTTTCAGAGGCTGAGAAATTTCAAAACGAGTCCAGAGGTTATCCTGGAGGTTATTCTTACACATTATATAGATATCCCTTTTTAGTTTATGATGTATAGGAGTGGCTGGAGGGAAATTCCTGAAACTGTTGAGCTGTGTTCCAGTAGCCTTGATTCTTGAAGATGGTTGTTTAACAATATAGTTTTTACAATGTGACTGTTTGATTGTGAAAACCTTGTGTCTGATGCTCCTTTTATCCAGAGTATGGATAAAATATGGATAAATAAATAAGTAAATAATAGAGGGGGAAAAGAGTTAAAATAAATTGGGTAGATGGAAATACTAGGGATCAATTAGAGGGAAGGTTAAGGGGTTTGATATGAGCTTTTCTTTTTTCTTTTTATTTATTTTTCTGAAGGGATGAAAATGTTCTAAAAATGATAATTGTGATGAATACACAACTATGCGATGATATTATGAGCCACTGATTGTAGACCACGTACGGACTGTATATGCATGAAGATTTGTCAATAAAAATACTTTTTTTTTAAAGTTAATTCTTTGATAAGATCAACAAAATTCATAAAACTCAAGCCAAACAGATGAGAAAAATGAGAGATTTAGGAACAAAAAAGAATATATCATTATATTCCCTATGGAAATTTAGAGGATCAAGAGGGACTATTATAAACAACTTTACTCTGATAACTTAGGTGAAATTAGGAAAACACAAATTACCAAAACTAACTCAAAAAGAAATAGGAAATCTGAATAGACTAGTATCAAATTTAAATCCTGTTTATCTATATAATTTACAGTAACAATTTAAAATCTCCTTAATAATTTAAAATCTTCCCATAAAAAGCCTACATCCATATTTATCCAACAGTGAATTCTGTCAAATATCATAAACTATTTTAGAAAATAATGGAGAAAACACTTCCCAACTCATTCTATGAAACAACTATTAGCTTAATCAAAAGTATCACAAGAAAAGTACAGATCAATAATCCTCATTAATATAGAGGCAAAACTTCTAAATAAAATAATCCCAAATTGAATCCACCAACATATTAAAAAAAAGGATTATACAATATAAATAAGTAAGACTCAAATGATGAATTCAAGATTGGTTCATCATTCAAAATTCAATCAATGTAGTACACTCTCTTATACAGAATAAAGCTCAAAACACAAGATCATAATAAATGCAGAAAAAGCTTTATCACAGTTCAAAACCCATTCATGACAAAAATTCTCAGCAAATCTGTAATAGAGGGGAACTTCCTCAATCCATACCTAACATCATAATTAATGATTGAAAGGGTAAAAGATTTTACCCTAAGATTAAAAAACAAGGATATCTGCTCTCTCATCATCTATTCAACATTGTGCTATAGGTTTTAACGCACGCAATCTGCCAAGAAAAAGGAAATAAAAGACATCCAGATTGGAAAACAGGAAGGAAAGCAGATGACATGAACCCAAAGGGAGAAAACTCTAAGGAATTCACAAACTATTAGAATAGTTTGTTAGAATTAGAATTAGAATTAGAATAGTTAGAATAGTTCAGCAAGATCATAGGATACAAGCTCATTACATAAAAATCTACTGTATTTTACATAATAGCAGCAACAATCCAAAAGTGAAATTAAAATAAATGGTTACAATAGAATAAAAATAATAAAATACTGGCAAATAATTTAACAACAGAAGTGCAAGGCCTGTATACTAAAAACTATGACATTCTGCTGAGGGAAATGAATCTAAATAAATAGAGAGAGAGTTCAAATTCATAGACTGGAAGACTCGTTTTATTAAGGTAGCAATTCTCCCTAAATTGATCTACAGATTCAGTGCAATCCCATCAAAATCCTTACAAGCATTTTTTGCAGAAAATGACAAGCTGATCCTAAAATTTATACAGAAATGCAAAGGACCCTGAACAGTAAAAAGAATTTTGAAAAAGAAGAAAGTTTCAAGGTTTATATTTCCTAATTTTCAAAGCAGATTTGGGATTGCCTGGCTATGGAGGTGAGAGTAGGGACTGATTGTAATTGGGCATGAAGATCTTTTCACCTTGATAGCAATGTTCTAAAACTGGATTATGATGATGGTTGCACTACTTCATAAATATACTATCATTAAATAGTACCCTCTTAAAATGGGTGAATGTTATGATATGTAAATTATACCTCAAAGCAGTTTGCAAAAAAAGATTTGTGAGCAAATGCTTAAAGCAGCTTTACCATGATGATACAAACTGGAAACACCTCACACATCCTTTAATGAGAAAAGAGCTTTAAAAAAAAAAAGATTTACAGGAAAAGAAAATAGAAAAAAATTGGTTAATCCAGTGATACTGTGCAAAACTAGGTAATGAAGAAACCAGGGATAGTGAGACCAGAGAGAAGACTATTGCAAAAATCCAAATGAAGGTTGTGTAGGTCTATACTAAACAGGAATGAAAAACAGGATGGATGTAAAAGGACAGAATCATAGGTCCTTGGTAACTATTACTAATAAATAACAAAATTATTAACATTTATTGATTACTTACTATGTACCAGGCATTGTGTAAGTACAGTACTTATACCCTTTCATTGTCACAATTATATAAAATATGCACGACTAGAGACAGCAATTGACCTGTTCAGCTTTTGCTGTTATTCTTCCCTGTTATGTGTTATATGTAATAGAGAGAAATTTGTGTGGTAGGAAAGATTTTTATAATATATTTATATACACACAGAATATATGGGGCAAGGCATAGGTGGGAGCTGGCAGTAGAGAGAGGAGACACTGGTCTGTAGCAAGAGCTTCTATCAGTCCTTGTGGCACTCAACCTTGTGCTCAAGCAAGCACTCTCAGTGACAAAATGACTACTGTAGTTATAACTGTACTAATGCTAATACTTTGGATATTTTATTTTGCTTTTGGCTGCTTGGGTAACTCAGCCTTAAACCAAGCATATGTGGTTTTCTTTTTTTCCCTTTTTGGGTATAACTGTAGAATATTTTGATATAGGATATACTGTGTTATTCTTGCAGTTTTGATGTTCAGGGTGTATTGATTTTGGTAACATTATTCACAGATTTAAAAGATATGGTTATCACAGGTCTGTTATGTGGGGGAAATCACTGCATAAAATAACTTAGAATAAATATTTTGCATCAGTTAAAAAAAAAAAAGGAACTTCCATCCTTGATTAGAGTGGGACACTGTAGTTAGAGAGGTTATGCAAATTTATCCAAGGTTATAATCTAGAAAATGGAACTGCTAGTGCATGTGTCTGTGTATGTACACTTTGCCAACAGGGGATGGGGTAGGGATGGGGGTGAAGAAGAAATGCCAAATGACTTAAGGTCTTGGATTTTTTTTGTTCACCTCTCCATGATTAATTATTTCTTAATTAACTGAGTTTTAGTAATTGTGATACCTGAAGAAATAATTTATTTCTGAAGGGCATAGTTAGGATATAAGTCTGCCACCTATACTGAGTTTATTTTATGAGTAATTACTAGAAATATTAAATTGAGAATTTTCCCCCCATAATTTCGAAAGAGTCAACAAATCTTTCATATAAATATGTACCTTTCTTCCACATGGCTTCTCTACCATATTGCTGTCGCTGTCAGAATTTTCACTCTGAACTGGTTTTGAGAACCCAGATTTGGGCATCTTATAGCTCTTCAGCTAGCTTCTTCTTTGATCAGTCTTCTCATCCTGGATCTGTTAAGAATGGATATTATGAGTTATTTGTATGCATATACAAAAGAATATATTTAATAGGCTAACAAAAGCTACATAATAGATGTGGGCTATCCTAACATTAATAACAGAAGCTACATAAAACTGCATACCATCATAATACTAAATATTTCCATTTAATAATCTGAGTTCTAATTAAAGTTCACGATTATGCAAGTCTACTCAGTCTGTTGCTTTAGAATAAAATAAATACTTTCCCACCTTCTCTAGACTAGTATCCAATCTCCAGCTATCTAGATAGCCAGAAAAAGAAGTGGAAGAAGTAGCAAGGGCTTCTCATTCCTGCATGGCTCCAGAGGCAGCAAAGATCCTAACAGAGTCCTAATTCTGTGATGGTCTGAAAGTCATTTCTGAAGGTCCAACTTAGAACCCGACAGGTTTTATCAGTAACTTTACAATAACTAATTCCATAAGCAGCATTAAACCCCTTCCTAGTTAAAAATCCCTGCAGTTTGTGAACTCACTGCCCTCCCTGGCAGTGGGACATGACTCCCAAGGGTGTAAATCCCCCTTTACATGAGACAGAAATCCCAGGATGAGCCAGGACTTAGCAGCAAGAAGGGATTGAGAAAGCCTTCTTGACCAAAAAGGGGAAGAGAGAAATAAGACAAAATAAAGTTTTAGTGGCTGAAAAATTTCAGTTAAGAGGTTATCCTGAAGGTTATTCTTATGCATTATACAAATATATCTCTTTACTTTATGGTGTATTGGAGTGGCTAGAGGGAAGTCCCTGAAACTGTTTTGTTTTGTTTTGTTTTTTCTGGCAGTCTTGATTCTTAAAGATGACTGTATAAATATAAAACTTTTAGTATCAGTGGCAGAGAGAGTTCAAATAGAGTTGAGAAGCTATTCTGGAGGTTGCTCTTATGCAAGCTTCAGGTAGACCCTGCTACCTATCATAACCTGCCAACCCCCAATCAGGACCATTCCAGCCAATCCTAAAGAACACCTAAGACAATATATAAGATTCTATAAGGGTTCCAGGCACTAGAGTAACTTTCCAGAAACCTACAACCTTCAGATGGGTCCTCGGTCCAGTGAAGTTCTGAAACCTACCCCAACCTCTTTAGAACATCAGATAGCTCCATCTCCCTACAGCATATTAGTGACAGACCCTTCCAATATAAAAAATTTAGAACTGCCATAGCCCAAACAACCCTAAAGAAAGGAATGAATAGATCAAAGGTGAGGGTGGAGTTATATATAGAAGATTTGACTTAACACATGAATATGAATGCTGACTCACTAAACTTATATCTCTTTAGTCTCCAGAATTTTAGAGCAGCTAGAAGTAAAAATCTAAGATTGTGAATTTGTAACCCATGTCAAAGTCTGAAATATGCTCTACAACTAATTGTGGTGCTGTGCTTTGAAATTTGTAGCTTTTTGTATATATGTTATTTTTCACAAAAAAAGAAGGAAAAAAGCTGACTGTGATGAAAAAAATATTTAAGCCCTCTAGCTTCCTATATTCTGGAGCAGCGAGAAGGAAAAATATGAGAAGATCGTATGGTAGCCCATGACAAACTCTGGGATCTGTCCTGCAATCACTTGTTCAAGAGTGCTTCGACAACTATTGCTTTTTTGTTTCTTTACTTTGTATATATGTTATACTATACAGTTAAAAAAAGTAAAAAAAAAAAAAAAAAGATTATCCATATATCTTATTTATGGAATAATTCCTTCTCTGGATTTTAGTTTACGTGAATGTTGTTTAGTATGATATACAGTACCTGGTTGTTGGAGTTTTACTTAAATTACTATTTTGCACGTCTGGGTATCTATCAGCTTATGTCTTCGGTTTTATGGCTTTTGAGATTTCGTCTGGGATAAGGGTGATTTGCTTGTCTTTCAAAGGGAACAGCAGTGCTGTTTACAATGCACAAGTTTTTCCTGAAGGCAGTTCTATTGATAAACAATCTGGAGAAAAAGTTACCTGGGCATCTAACTTGGTTAACTGGTTTTTCCCTACAAAGGAAACTGAACATTTTAGGTACATACAGGAAGCTTATGCTTTAAGTGTTTGGTTTTAATTAGGCAGTCTACCTGCTCTAGAAATGGTTTCTTTGCTTTTTTACCAGACATCCCTGTTGTAGTAGTTGATTGGTTGAAAATTGCATTAGGTTTTATTTAATCTCTGCATTAATAAACTCAATTTATTGTTTTCCCACCTGTACTGTCACCCAAAGCTCCTGATCAGAGATTGAGAGGAGAGGTGTTTCTTTTAGTAGAGCTCCAAAAAGTGCTGTTTGCCTTTTGAAGTACTGGTCCCCATTGTGATAAAGTTTAAAGGTGATTTTAACCAACTTAAAGATAGGTGGTTTTTGTTCTCTATTTTCTGTGGCTCTCCTCTTATATCAAAAAAAAAAAAAACTCCAAGTAACAAAGGATATATTTACAAAAAGAAAAAAAAAGATACAACTTCTACCATGTGACTCTGTGATTGTGAAAACCATGTGTCTGATGCTCCTTTCATTCAGGGAATGGAGTGATGGTAAAAAAAAAAAAAAAAAAAATCATGGATCAAGAATAAGTAAATAATAGAGGGGACAAAGGGTAAAATAAATTGGATAGATGAAAATACCAGCGGTCAACGAGAAGGAAGCGTAGGGGCATGGTATGCATGAGTTTTTTTCTTTTATATTTTATTTCTTTTTCTGGAGTCATGCAAACATTCTAAAAAAGTATTATGGTGATGAATACACAACTATGTGATGATATTGTGAGCCACTGATTGTAACCCATGTATGGAATGTATGTGTGTGAAGATTTCTCAGTAAAAACATTTTTAAAAAAATCCCGAGTGGTTTCTTTTCCTTCACTGAACTGCCTGACAGCCCTAGGCATTGTATTCACTTCATGGATATAACACTTACGTTGTACTGTCATAATCACTTTCTGAATCTTTTTCTTTAACATTTGTTCCATCTTCTCCTTCGTGATCTGTAGCCTGATCCAAAGCTTATGTTTACGCCCAAGCTTATATTCTGAGATTCCAGAAAAAATTCAGAAAGGGGGTCTTAGGTATAAAATGGAAAGCTTTGAGATTACTGCTGTACTATTGTCCAATGAATGACCTTAGTTTCTTAGTTATAAAAATTACATATAAAAGATACAATAGCTATATATTCCTAATAGCTATCATATAACACAAACAGATACACAACATTTCTATCATCACAGAAAGCTCCACTACAAAGCAATAGGCTAGACTAAGAAAAGCTTTACTTGGGTCATAAGAACAAACAGAATAGCTGACGAGTTTTACTATTTCATGCTATAAATCTCCTGTAAATAGACACCACAGATCTAAGCAAGATATCATTCTATGTGTGAATTATTAAAACTTGGAAACCTGAATAGGGTATAAATAAAGTCTATGTTCTTCAAATTGTTATATTGCTGCTTTAAAATTTGCTTGGCTTTGAAAAATAAAAACAAAATAAAAAATCCCTTAAGTGGAGTACTTGATCAAGAAGATGGCATGAGACACTCCAGGGCTCAGTGCCACACAGACGCTCTGAACAACCAGTAAGAACTAGCAGAAATGTCTTTCTCAAACCTCCAGAAAATAAAGGACTGCAATAATAGGGTAAGCGCCAAATCAAGAAAAAGACAACTTAAAAAAGGTAAGAGGCAGTGCCATGGTGGCTCGGTGGTAGGATTCTTGCCTGCCATGCCAGAGACCCAGGTTCGTTTCCTGGTGCCTGCCCATGTTAAAAAAAAAAAAAAAAAAAAAAAAAAAAGGTAAGAATTCCTGGCTGGCCCTATTCCCTTCCTCTCGCTGGCTCAGCATGGAGCCAGCCTGTGCTCCCAGCGTGGGTTCATAGTCTTTCGGTCTGAAGGGAGTAAAGTAACCCTCATCCACATACTGGGAATGTATATGTCTGTGTTAATCCTGTCTGGTGGCATTATGAAGGACTAAATCAAGAACACTCGTCACAGGCTTGCTGTCCCAGAACTTTGGCTCACAGCTCTCCTTCAGAACCCTGTGTAAGACCAGTCAAGTAGCAGCTACTTGGGATAAAGGATTTCTGACTGTAGGACTAACATTGTAGTGCCACGGACCAAGAGGAAACAGTTTCCTAGGGAAGGAGGAACATTCATATCCTTGTCAGTGGGGAAATTCCTAAGGTACACATAACCAGGACAAGACACATGGGCAGAAGGGATGAGAAGGACCTCATAATTTTGCAGGCTATTTTCTAAATTCATTGTATGGATAAGCTCTGAAGAATAACACTCCCACAGACAAAGTAAAGACAAGAAAAGATATTTCCTTTTTTCTTTTTCTGTTTTTTTGGTTAGTTCCTGGAATTCAGTAAACTTTCTGTAATAACATTAGTTGGATATAAGCGTAAGGAACAGACACCTCTGAGTCTAATAATTCCTGTCACCTCTAACACATTAAAATATAAAAATGTCCAGGTGGGAACAAAAAATTACAAAACACAGAAAGAAATAGGAAGTGATGGTGCAAGCAAAGAAGATTAAAGCATTAGAAACCATTAACAAAGAACACCAGCCCTGGGAGACACCAAAGACTTTTTCAGAAATGGTCCTAAATATGCTCATAGAGCTAAAAGGAAATCAGGAAAATGACAGTTGAACAAAAAAAGAACAGCAACAGAAAAGATAGAAATTATGAAAAGGAACCAAACAGAACTGAAGACCACAGTAACAGAAATAAAAAATTCCCTTGAGGAGATCAACAGCAGATTACAGCTGCCAGAAGAAACAATTTGTGTACCTGAAAATAAAACAACTGAAATCATCCAGTCTGAGGAAGATAAAGAAAAAAGAATGAAGAAAAATGAACTGTCTGAGGAACCAATGGGGTACCACTGAGTTTATCAACATAAATATTGTGAAATCCCAGAAGAGAAAAAGGGGCAAAAGAAATGTGTAAAGAAAATAATGGCCAAAAACTTCCCAAATTTAATGAAAGACATGAATATACACATCCAAGAAGCTCGACAAACTTCAAACAAGAAAAACCCAAATACATCCACAGTATACTATGTTAAAATCCAAAAATAGATTTTTAGTTTGTCAAATACCAAAAATAGAAATTTCTGAAAGCTACAGAAGAAAAGCAACACATCTCACAATATTAAGTAGCTATTTCACGCTGGAAATCATGGAGGCAAGAAGGCAGGGGGAAGACATATTTAAAGTGCTGAAAGCAAAAACTTGCCAACCAAGTAATCTGTATCAGGCATTTTCTGTTGCAAAAATGATGGAGAAATTAAAACATTCCCAGATAAACAACAGCTGAGGGAGTTCATCACCACTGGACTGGCCCTACAAGAGATGCTAAAAGGAGTTCTACAGGTTGAAAGGGAAAAAATACAGATGATAAACGGAAGCTGCATGAAGAAATACAGATCTACAGTGAAGACAATGACATAGGTAAATATAAATACCAGTACTAGAGGATTTTTGGTTTGTAACTCTACTTTTTACTTCCTATAGGATATAAAAGGCAAATACATAAAATGTTTATCAATGGTTCTGGTCTCAAAAATGCATAAATATGTAATTTGTGATATAAAGGTATGGGGACTCAAAGGAGTATAAGAATACAATTTGAGTATGTTATTGAAATTAAGTTACTACTAAACCCAATGACACTGTTATAGATTTAAGACGTTAAATTTAAGCTCCATGATAACCACAAGGAAAATATCAGAGACTATTCAAACACATAGAGACAGAAAATAAAGTACAAGTTACCAGGGGCAGAAGGCAGGGGAAATGGGGAGTAATGCGTAATAGGTATAGGGTTTCTGCTTAAGGTAAAGAGAAAGTTCTAATAATGAATGATGGTGAGGTTCTGCAACATTGAGAGTGATTAATCCCACTGAATGGTTTGCTTGGGAGGGGTTGGAATAAGGTTTATTTGCATATGGATTTCCACATTTAAAAAAAAGAGAGAGAGAAAGTGCAACTAAAAAGACAAGGACAATTAAATGCAATACGTAATGCATCTATTTTATAGACCTGGAGAAATTAATGCAAAAAAAATCCAAACTTTCTGTTTGATAGTGGCAGCCAAGACTGAATGGGGAATACATGTGGAGGGGTAGATAATTTTTGCAATTCAAAATAACCTTGTAAACAGTGGAGTCTTTCTGTTCCACAGAAGGGATTGTTTAAAAAAAAAAAAAACTGAATTTACACAGGGGTAGAAAAAGGCAATACTGATAGTATATGGGATCTAATAATGGAGGAGAAAAGATTCAAAAGGACCATACTGGCACATGTAAGTTTTATAACAATGTTAAATTTCTTGCTAACTGTGCTGGTTTGAAACTGTATGTACCCCAGAAAAGCCACGTTCTTCTAATCCAATCTTGTCAGGGCAGCCCTGTTGTCAGGTAGGACCTTTGGATTAAGTTACTTCCGCGAAAATGTGAAACACCCATATTTGGGTGGAACCTTTTAATTAGATTGTTTCCATGAAGACACGACCCTGCCCATTCAAAGTGGGTCTTAATCAGCTTACTGGAGTCCTTTACAAGGCAAACATTTTTTTTTTAATTTATTTATTAATTTAAAAAATTTAACAAACGAACTAAAACATTAATATGTGATCATTCTGTTCTACATATATAATCAGTAATTCACAATATCATCACTTAGTTGCATATTCATCATTTCTTAGAACATTTGCATCCATTCAGAAAAAGAAATAAAAAGACAACAGAAAAAGAAATAAAATGAAAACAGAAAAAAAATGATTATACATACCATACCCCTTCCCCCTCGCTTTCATTTATCACTAGCATTTCAAACTAAATTTATTTTAACATTTGTTCCCCCTAATATTTATTTTTATTCCATATGTTCTACTCGTCTGTTGACAAGGTAGATAAAAGGAGCATCAGACACAAGGTTTTCACAACCACACAGTCACACTGTGAAAGCTATATCATTGTTCAATCATCATCAAGAAACATGGCTACTGGAACACAGCTCTACATTTTCAGGCAGTTCCCTCCAGCCTCTCCATTATATCTTGAATAACAGTATGATATGTACTCAATGTGTAAGAATAACCTCCAAGATAACCTCTCGACTCTGTTTGGAATCCCTCAGCCGATTGACACTTTGTCTCATTTTACTCTTCCCCCTTTTGGTCCAGAAAGTTTTTTCAATCCCTTGATGCTGAGTCTCAGTTCATTCTAGGATTTCTGCCCCACGTTGCCAGAAAGGTCCACACCTCTGGGAGTCATGTCCCACGTAGACAGGGGGAGGGTGGTGAGCTTGCTTGCTGTGTTGGCTAGAGAGAGAGGCCACATCTGAGCAACAAAAGAGGTTCTCTTGGGGGTGACTCAGGTGAGGCAAACATTTTGTAGAAAGCTCAGACACAGACATTTTGAGTTGCAGAAGGAAATGCCCCAGGAGATGACAGAAGCTCAAACAGCTGATAGAGGGCAGAGAAATGAAACCAAGAGACCAATGAAACCAAACACAGATGTTTGGAGATGCTAAGCTAAGAGAAGAAACCCAGGGTTTGCCCCAGAGAAACTAAGTGAGGACCCAAGACCCTTAGAGAGAAAGCCATTGGACTCAGAAGCTGAAAACAATGAACTGCAAGCAAGGACCAGTAAGACACCAGCCACGTGTCTTCCCAGTTTTTCACAGAGGTGTTCCAGATGCTGACGGCCTTTCTTCAAAGTCAAGATATTTTTCTCTGGATGCTGAATTTGGACATTTTCATGGCCTGAGAACTGTAAATTTGTAACCTAATAAATCCCCTTTGTAAAAGCCAATCCATTTCTGGTATATTGCATTCTGGCAGCTTTAGTAAGCTGAAACAGTAACTATATGTAAAGTGCCTACATAAGTGAGTATCTTTCTTCTTAGGGAATGTACATGGAAGTATTAAGTGTTGAAGGAGCATGATGGCTATAACTTACTTAAAAATATTTAGAAGGCAGATACACAGACAGACAGGTATGGATAGACTGATAGAATGAAACAACAAACCTGGCAAAATGTTAAAAATGGTGGAGGGGGGCATTGGTGGGTAAAGATATGTTAGAGTTCTCTGTACGGGATTTGCATTTTTTTTTTTTTTGAGAGGGTACATATGTTGTCTTTTGTTGTTGATGTCAATTACAGAAGTTGTGAGTTACAGAAAAATTATGTGTGAAATACAAGATTCCCATATACTACCCTATTATTAACACCTTGCATTGGTGTGGAATATTTGCTACAATTGATTAACATATTTCTGCAATTGTACTATTAACGATACTCCATGGTTAAACAGAAGAGTCACTCCATGGTTTAAGGATTTTGTGTTGTGTAGTTTCATGATTTTTTAATTTTATTTTAATAACATTTATACAACCTAAAATTTCCCCTTTTAACTACATTCAAATATGTAATTCAGTGCTGTAAATTACATTCACAATGTTGTGCTACCATCAGTATCACTGATTACCAAAATTTTTCCACCATCCCAAATAGAAACTGTACATTTTAAGTCTTAACTCCCTATTTGCTACCCTCACCCTGTTCCTAGCAACCTATATTTTAGATAATGATGCTAGGAGTTTGTTTAATTATTTCACGTTAATAAGATAAGACAAATGTTTGTCCTTTTGTGTCTGGCTTATTTCACTCAACATGATGTCTTCAAGGTTCATTCCAGTTGTTGTATGGATCAGAACTTCATTCCAGTTTATGGTGGAATAATATTTCATTGTATGTATATACCACATTTTGTACATCCATTCATTGGCTGATGGACACTTGGGTTGCTTCCATCTTTTGGCAGCTGAGAATAATGCTACTATGAACATCTGTGTGAAAACATCTGTTCGACTCCCTCTATCAATTCTTCTGTGTATATACCTGGAAGTGGGATTGCTGGGTCACGTGGTAATTCCATAACAACTTTCTGAGGAACTGCCAAACCATCTTCCATTGCAGCTGCCCTATTTTACATTTCCACTAAAAAATGGGAGAGGGTCCTTATTTCTCCATATCCTCTCAAACACTTGTAATTTTCCAGTTTTTCGAATAAGTAGCAATTCTACTATTCGAAATGGTATCTCGAAGTTTTAATGTACATTCCCCTAATGGTTAATGATGTTGAACATTTTTTCATGTGCCATTTGGCCATCTGTATATCTTCTTTGGAGAAATGTCTATTCAGGTTTTTTTGTACATATTAAAATTAGACTGTCTTTTGTTGCTGGGTTGAAGAATTTCTTTATATATGCTGGATATTAAGCTGTTATCAGATATGCGGTTTCTAAATATTTTCTCCCATTCTGTAGGTTGTTGTTTCACTTTCCCATAAAGTCCTTTGAGGCACAAAAGGTTTTAATTCTGATGAAGTCCCATTGTTCTAGTTTGCTAGCTGCCCAAAATGCAATGTATCAGAAACAGCATGGCTTTTAAAAGGGGAAATTTATTGAGTCGCAAGTTTACAGTTCTAAAGATGTGAAAATGTCCCAATTAAAGCAAGTCTATAAAAATGTCCAAATTAAGGCACCAACAAGAGGTTACCTTCACTCAAAAAAGGCTGATGAAGTTCAGCGTTCCTCTCTCAACTAGAAAAACACCTGGCGAACATGACAACATCTGGGGCATATTCCTTCCTCATCTCCACAGGTCTCTGGTTGCATGGATTCTTGTGGCTCTGAAACTTTTTTCCAAAATGTTTCCTCTTTTAAAGGATTCCAGTACACTAATCAAGACCCATTGGGAATGGGTGGAGTCACATCTCCCTCTAATCAAAGGTTAATACCCATAATTGGGCCTGTCGCATCTCCTTGGAGATCATCTAATCAAGTTTCCAATGTATAGTGCTGAATGGGGATTAAAAGAAATGGCTGCCTCCACAAGACGGATCAGGATCAAAACATGGCCTTTCTAGAGTACATAATCTTTTCAAAGCAGCACACCCATTTCTCCATTTTATTTCTTTAACTGCTTGTATTTTGGGTGCAAAGTCTAAGAAACCATTTCTAACACAAAGTCCTAACTATGCTTCTCCATGTTTTCTTCCAGTAGTGCGACATTCTGGTTCTTATATTTAGTTCTTTGATCCATTTTGAGTTGATTTTTGTATAAGATGGGAGGTAGGGGTCTCTCCCTCTTTCCCCTGCAAATGAAGATCCAGTTTTCCCAGCACCATTTGTTGAAGAGATTATTCTTTCCCCACTGAGTGGTCTTTACCCCCTCATCAAGTTGACCATAAATGTGAGGATTGACTTCTGGGCTCATAGTTTAATTCCATTGGTCTGTATGTCTATCTGGGTGCCAATATCACACTGTTTTGATTATTGTGGCTTTACACTAAGTTTAAAATCAGGAAGTGTGAGTACTTCAACTTTGTTTTGCTTTATCATGATGACTTTGGCTATTAGAGGCCGGGTACACTTCCACATGACTGGCTTTTCCATCTCTGCAAAGAAGGTTGTTGGAATTTTGACTGGGATTGTGTAAAATCTGTAAATCACTACTGAGAGAACCAAAGTCTTAACAATATTTAGTCTCCCAATCAATGAACACAGAATGCCCTTCCATTTATTTATGTCTTCTTTGATTTCTTTTAGCAATGTTTTGTAATTTTCTGTGTTTGAGTCCTTTCATTCTTGGTTAGATTCTTAGATATGTGATTCTTTTAGTTGCTATTGTAACCGGAATTTTTTTCCTGAATTTTTCTTCCAACTGCTCATTGATAGTCTATAGAAAAACTACAGATTTTGCAGTATTGATCTTGAATCCCGCCACTTTACTGAATTCATTTACTAGATCCAACTTTGCTGAGGATTTTTCAAGATTTTCTGTATATAGGATCATGACATCTGCAAATATAAGGAAAGTGTCACATGTATGGGATCCTTAATAACATTAACATCTGATTTCTCAATAGAAACCATGGAAGCCTAGGTAGTAAGAATCTCCTCTTACTATTTAAATGCTGAAAACCAAAAACTGTTACATAGAATATTGAACCCAGAAAAGTTGTCTTTAAAAGCTGAGGGAAAACTTCCACATAAACTCTCTCACCATAAGAGAGTGAAGCTAGAAATCAGTAACAGAGGAAACAATGGAATATACACAAATATACAGCAATTAAACAGCACTCCCATAAATGACCAATGGGTTAAAAAGGAAATAGAAAATATCAACAAACCTATATCAAAAGAAATCAATGCAATCCTTACTAAAATTACAGCAGGCTTCTTTTGCAGAAATGAAAAAAACAGACCTTTAAATGTACATAAAATTGCAAGGGGCTAAACCATCTTGAAAAAGAAGAACAAGGCTGGAAGACCCAAATTACACAATTTCAAATTGTATTACACGGTGACAGCAATTAAAACAGTGTGCTACTGACACAAGGATAGACAAATAAAATCAGTGGAGCAGTACTGGAAGTCCAGAAAGAGACGCACACATCTCTGGTCACTTGAGTGCTGAGTACATGGAGTGAGTGCAAAATAATCTCTAAAAGAAATGGTGTTGGCAAAACTGTCCATCTACATGCAGAAAAATGAAGTTGGACATCTCCCCTACATCACATACAAAAATCAACTCAAAATGGATTAAAGACCTAATGTTCTAGTTTGCTAGCTGCCGGCATGCAACATACCAGAAACAGAATGGCTTTTAAAAAGGAGAAATTAATAAGTTGCTAGTCCACAGTCTAAGGCCGAGAAAATGTCCCAATTAAAACAAGTCTATAGAAATGTCCAATCAAAGACATCCATCCAGGGAAAGATACCTTGGTTCAAGAAGGCGATGAAGTTCAGGGTTTCTCTCTCAACTGGAAGGGCGCATGGCGAACACAGCATCATTTGCTAGCTTTCTCTCCGGGCTTTCTGTTTCATAAGGCTCCCTGGGAAGCGTTTTCCTTCTTCATTCCCAAAAGTCGCTGGTTCACAGACTCCTGCTTCATGGTGCTGCAGCATTCTCTGCTCTCTCCAAATCTCCTTCATTCTCCAAAATGTTCCTCTTTACAGGACTCCAAAAACTTATAAAGGCCCACCCAAATGGGTGGAGACATGTCATCACCTAATCCAGTTTAACAACCGCACTTGATTAAATCACATCTCCAGGAAGATGATCTCATTACAGTTTCAAATATACAGTACTGAGTAGGGATTATTCTGCCTTTATGAAATGGGATTTTGATTAAAACACGGCTTTTGTAGGGGACATACATAATTTCAAACCAGCACATCTAACTATAGAGCTAAAACTATAAGACTTTCTGAGAAGATAAGCAATATAGAAGCAAATCTCTATGAGCTGAGATTCAATAATGGATTGTTAATTACAACAACAAAAGCAGGGGCAACAAAATAAGCAACACATAAATTTGAATTCTTCAAAATTAAAAACTTTTCTGCAATGAAGGAAATTACAAGAAAGTGAAAAGACCACCTATGGAATGGGAGAAAATAGTTTCAAGCCACATATCGGATAAGGGTTTAATATCCAGAATATATAAAGAACTCCTACAACTCAACAACAAAAGACAAACCCAACTTTAAAAATGGACAAAGCATCGCTTCTAAACCTTTTGGCTAAGATCAAGTGTAGTATCTGTTCTTATCAGTTTAACATCTGATACATCCTCTATCCAAGGACAATATAGTAAATGGATATTTGGAGCTGGGAGATGGAATAGAAGCTTGCTCCGTCTACTCCATGCATCGACCTGGTATTGCAGTACTTCCAGGAACGGTGTATCCCCCTCGGGGCAATAATAAATGTATAAAAAATTTAAAAAGGACTTCTGGGCCAAGAGGGCAGTTTAGCAATGTGTGCATTTTAGTTCGTCCTCCAGAACAACTACTAAATAATCAGAAACAGTACAGAACAGCTCCTGGGGCCACGTCAGTGACCGGACATACAGCGTACCCCAGTCTGGACCAGCTGGACCGCCTGTGAGCCCCCCCAGAACCATGAGTTCGCCAAGCCGTGGGGGCTAGCACCCCTCCCCCACAGGCTGCTTCCCAGAGAGGAAAGTAAAGGGACTTTACCAGCAGCAGGGCTGAGCCCAACCAAACACCAATTGTGGAATTAATTAACAAATTCTGACTACTCAAAATAGGCCCCCTGCTCAGGTGAACCTGGTCAAAGCAGAGGTCGCTCATTTCTGCCCAGGCCCAAAGGGGGCAGGGCTGACTGAAAAAGAAAAAAAAAAAGAGGAAACAGAGGTTTTTGTGGCTGTGTTTCTACGAAAGCTTGGCTGCCTTTGGATAAAGCGGCAGGACTTCTCAGGCTGGAACCGGCACAAACATAGGCAGAAACAAGCTCGTTTCAGGGCCTGTCTGGAGCCTGTGCCTTCCCCAGGGGAGGGGTGAAGCCCAACTCAGGTGGCATCCCTCCCTCAAGGAATTCAGACACCAGGGCTTGGTAATTTGAAGCCATTAAAACCAGCCTACAACCTCTCCTCTGTCTCCACCACACCCCCAGCAGGGAGAGTCTGCCAATGTTAAAGGTATCACATTATCTTATGCTGGTGGGATTCGCAGGCAGACAAGTGCCGCAAACTGGGCAGGATAAGAAAAACAGAGCCCAGAGACTTCACAGGAAAGTCTTTCAACTTGCTGGGTCTCACCCTCAGGGAAAACCGACACAGGTGACTCCATTCCCGATAGGCAGTTTGGTCTGGGAAAATCCAGCTGGAGTCTATAATGCCTAAGGAGACCCTCCTACAGGTGGGGTGAAAAAGGCACCATACAAGCAGGGCAAGAAACAAGAAAACAAGAACTGAAAAATTCTCCTCTGTTAAACAAAACCTAAGCTAGAGGTCAAGATAAAGCTGAACTGAATGTCAAAGAACAGAGAGACAACAAATTCATCCAGCAAGAAAAACCTAGGTAAAAGAAGTGAAAGCAATCTCCAGAATAAACTAATTAAGGTAATTAAATGCCTAGACACCAGCAAAAAAATAACAAATTGCACTAGGAAAATTGAAGATAAGGCCCAGTCAAAGGAACAAACCAGCAATTCAAATGAGATACAGGAGCTGAAACAATTAATTCAGAATATACGAACAGACATGGAAAACCTCATCAAAAACCAAATCAATAAACTGAGGGAGGAAATAAAGAAGGTAAGGAATGAACAAAAAGAAGAAACTGAAAGTCTGAAAAAGCAAATCACAGAACTTAAGGGAATGAAAGGCACAGCAGAAGAGATGAAAAAAACAATGGAAACCTACAATGGTGGATTTCGAGAGGCAGAGGACAGGATTAGTGAACTGGAGGACGGAACATCTGAAATCTGACAAGAAACAGAAACTATAGGGAAATAAATGGAAAAATATGAGCAGGGACTCAGGGAATTGAATGACAATATGAAGCGCATGAATATAGGTGTTGTGGGTGTCCCAGAAGGAGAAGAGAAGGGAAAAGGAGGAGAAAAACTAATGGAGGAAATTATCACTGAAAATTTCCCAACTCTTAAGAAAGACTTAAAATTACAGATCCAAGAAGTGCAGCGTACCCCAAAAAGAATAGTTCCAAATAGACGTACTCCAAGACACTTACTAATCAGAATGTCAGAGGTCAAAGAGAAAGAGAGAATCTTGAAAGTAGCAAGAGAAAAGCAATCCATCACATATAAGGGAAGCCCAATAAGACTACGCGTAAGATTTGTCATCAGAAATCATGGAGGTGAGAAGACAGCGGGATGATATATTTAAATTATTAAAAGATAAAAACTGCCAACCAAGAATTCTATATCCAGCAAAACTGTCCTTCAAAAATAAGGGGGAAATTAAAACATTTTCAGACAAAAAATCACGGACAGAATTTGTGACCAAGAGACCAGCTCTGCAAGAAATACTAAAGGGAGCACTAGAGACAGGAAAAGACAGAAGAGAGAGGTGTGGAGAAGAGTGTAGAAAGGAAGACTATGAGTAAAGGTAAAACAAAGGAAAACTAGATATGACACATAAAATCCAAAAGGCAAAATGGTAGAAGAAAGTACTACCCATGCAGTAATAACACTAAATGTTAATGGATTAAACTCCCCAACCAAAAGACATAAACTGGTAGAATGGATTAAAAAACAGGACCCATCTATATGCTGTCTCTACTCAAAGGACATGAGGGCAAGGACACAAACGGACATTTGCACACCAATGTTTACAGCAGCCTGATTTACAATTACCAAGAGACAGGAAAAGCCAAAATGTCCATCAACAGACGGGTGGCTAAACAAACTGGCATATACATACGATGGAATATTATGCAGCTGTAAGACAGAATAAAGTTATGAAGTATGTAACAACATGGATGGACCTTGAGGACATCATGCTGAGTGAGATTAGCCAAAAATAAAGACAAATACTGTATGGTCTCATTGATAGGAACTGACATTAGTGAATAAACTTGGAATATTTCATTGGTAGCAGAGACCATCAGGAGATAGAAATAGGGTAAGATATTGGGTAATTGGAGCTGAAGGGATACAGATTGTGCAACAGGACTGAATATAAACACTCAGAAATGGACAGCACAATACTACCTAACTGTAATACAATTATGTTAAAACACTGAATGACGCTGAATGTGAGAATGATAGAGGGAGGAGGCCTGGGGGCATAAATGAAATCAGAAAGAAAGACAGACGACAAAGATTGAGATGGTATAATCTAGGAATACCTAGAGTGTATAATGATAATGACTAAACGCACAAATTTAAAAAAGGTTTTTGCATGAGGAAGAACAAAGCAATGTCATTGCTGCAGGGTGCTGAAAATAGATAGTAATTAATATTTTAAAATTTCAACTTATGTGTGAGACTAAAACAAAAAATGTTTATTTGGTACAAAATTTATATTTTGACTAGTGCATCTCCTAATATAACTTACGCAGATAGTCGGTTGAACAACGTAAGTACATGGAATTTTGGGTAGGATATGAGATTTTGTTGGTTTGTCCAGAGTGATACCCCGATGAATCCAAGAGTGATTTGGTCAGTGAGTGGAAAAGTATCTGCAATGTCCCCTTCGGTGAATGGTGAGAATGGGGGAAAATTCAACCTCCCCAAGTTGAATTCTTGATATTCTCACAAGCAGTGTGGACAACCAAAGCTACAGGCTGAGCCCCCAGTCTTGGGGTTTGTTCATATGAAACTTAACCCCACAAAGGATAGGTCAAGCCTACTTAAAATTAGGCCTAAGAGTCATCCCCAAGAGAACCTCTTTTGTTGCTCAGATGTGGCCCCTCTCTTCAGCCAACACAACAAGCAAACTCACCACCCTCCCTCCATCACGTGGGACACGACTCCCAGGGGTGTGGACCTTCCTGGCAACATAGGACAGAAATCCTAGAATGAGCTAAGACCCAGCATCAAGGGATTGAGAAAACCTTCTCGACCAAAAGGGGAAAGAGTGAAATGAGACAAAGTGTCAATGGCTGAGAGATTCCAAACAGAGTCGAAAGGTTATCCCGGAGGTTATTCTTATGCAGTAAGTAGATATCACCTTGTTATCTAAGATGTAATGGAGAGGCTGGAGAGAACTGCCTCAAAATGTAGAGCTGTGTTCCAGTAGCTACGCTGCTTGAAGATGATTGTATAATGATGCAGCTTTCACAATGTGACTGTGTGATTGTGAAAATCTTGTGTCTGATGCTCCTTTTATCTATCTTATCAACAGATGAGTAAAATATATGGAATAAAAATAAATAATAGGGGGAACAAATGCTAAAATAAACTTAGATTGAAATGCTAGTGATCAATGAAAGGGAGGTAAGGGGTATGGTATGTATGAATTTTTTTCTGTTGTCTTTTTATTTCTTTTTCTGAATTGATGCAAATACTCTAAGAAATGATGATAATGATGACTATGCAGCTATGTGATGATATTATGAATTACTGATTATATATGAGGAATGGAATGATCATAAGTTAAGAATGCTTGTGTTTTTTGTTTTTTTTTTTAATTTTAAAAATTAATAAAAAAAGAAAAAAAAAAAAAAGGACAAAGTAGATGGGTCTCCGGACCAGATACCTCCTGAAACCTAGAGGCCAGCCACTCCATAACATCAGCTACTTCCATCTCCCTACCCCATATTATTGACAGCACCTTCCAACTGAAAAAGTTAGAATGACCATAGCCCAAATACCCCTAAAGAGTGGGAGAGAAAGATCAAAGGTGATGGTGAAGTTAGACAGAGAATGTAGGATTTAACAAATGAATATGATTGCTGAATCATTAAATTGATATTTCTTTTAGTCTCCAGTATCTTAGCGCACCTACAAGTAAAAACCTAAAATTGTGGAAATTTAACCCATACCAAACCCTTAAATATGTTCCACAACTACCTGTGTCGCTGGTTTTTGAAATTTATTGCTTTTTTGTATATATGTTATTATTATTATTATTATTTTTGCATGGGCAGGCACCAGGAATCAAACCAAGGTCTCCAGCATGGCAGGCGAGAACTCTCCCTGCTGAGCCATCGTGGCCCACCCTGTATATATGCTATTTTGCACAAAAAAAAAAAAAGAAGAAAAGATTGTGATGATAAAAAAATATTTATTCCTTCTAGCCTCCTATATTCTGGAGTTGCTAGAAGGAAAAATCTGAGATGATGGTTTGGTAGCCCATGACAAATTCTGGGATCGATCCTGTAGCTACTTATCGAAGAATGGTTTGACAACAATTGTTTTCTTTCTTTGTTTTGTATATATATTACACAATTAAAAAAAGTTTTAAAAAATTGCTAAAATGTGTAGTTAGCAGTACAATTATAAAAATGTTCTTTCATCAATTTTAACAAATGTACCAAACTATTGCAAGGTGTTAATAATAGGTCAGTATATAGGAACTCTTATTTTGTGCATGATTTTTCTGTAAACCTACAACTTCTCCTAATAAAAAAAAAAATGTACTGGTAAAAAAAAAGGACAAAGGACTTGAATAGACATTTTTCAAAAGAAGATAATACAAATGGCCAACAAACAACATGAAAAGATGTTCAACATAAATAGCCATTAGGAAAACACAAATTAAAACCACAATGATAAATGACTTCACATCCACAAGGATGGCTATTATTCTAAAAAAGGAAAATAAGGAGGTGCAAGAGTAGTTCAGTGGCAGAATTCGCGCCTATCATATGGGAGACCAGGGTTCAATTCCACCCATGAACTTCCTCAACAAACAAACAAGCAAACAAACAAATGAAAAACCAAACAAAAATTCAACAAATGGTGCTGCAATAAGGGGATTACTCACATGAAAAAAGAATGAAATGTGACTCCCACCATACAGCATACAAAATAATAATAATAATAAAATAGAAAATAAAAAGTGTTGGAGAAGATGCAGAGAAATTGGAACTCTAGTATATTGTTGGTGAGAATGTAAGATGTTGCAGCTATTGTGGAAAGTAATATGGCAGTTCCTCAAACAGTTAAATATAGAATTACCAATCCCACTTCTAGGTGGGTATATACCCAAAGAGAATGAAATCAACATCACAAACATGTACTTCTACACAAATGTTTATAGTAGCACTATTCACAACTGCCGAATGCTGGAAACAACCCAAATGTCTATCGACAAATGAATGCATAAACAAAATGAGGTACATACACACAATGCAATATTATTTGGCCATAAGAAAGAATGTAGTTATGACACATGCAGCATGGAAGAACCTTGAAAACATTATGCTCAGTGAAACAAACAATACACACAAGGACAAAAATTGTTTGATACCACTTATAAGAGATGACTAGGAAAAGAAAATTCACTTTAGTAGAAAGCAGATTAGAAGTTACAGTGGGGGGCGGCTGCCGTGGCTCAGCAGGCAGAGCTCCGACCTGCCGTGCTGGAGGTCTGGAGTTCGATCCCTGGTGCCTCCTGCCCATATGCAAATTAAAAAAAAAAAAAAGAAGTTACAGTGGGGGAAGGGGCAGTGTATGTTTGCAATGAATGAATAAATAAATAAAGCCAGCCAGTCAACCAGCTAGGAAGAATTAGCAAAAAAAAAAGGAGTAACTAACTAGACTTCACAGTCAAAACCTTTTGTTCAAATCTCCACGTATTTGGAGAAATTATTTCCAAACCATGTTTTCATAAAGGACTTACATATAAAATATATAAATAACTCTTATAAATCAATAACAAGATAACCACAATTTTAAAACTGAAGATTTTGACAAAATTCACCAAAAAATACATAATGGATAGCAAATAAGCCCAAGAAAAAATGCTCAACTTCTTTAGTAATCAAGAAATTAAAACTTCAATGTGATGCCACTACACATCCACCAGAAGAGCTAAAATTTAAGAGACTGAGAATATCAGATAAGGATGTGGAGAAACTGGAACACTGATACACTGCTGGGGGTTAGGGGTAGTGTGGGAATGCAAAGTGATAGAGCCACTTTATAAATGAAAATAGTTGATGGTATCTTCATGTGACTAAGAAGAATTATTCATATCCTGCCATTTTTTGAATAACAGTCTTAGTGGCTGTTACACTGCTTTGTACTTCAATCTCCTTACCCCAAGGGCTGCACCAAAGCATCAACACTTTTTAAGGGCTACTTCCTTGTTTAAAGTCAACTGGCTGTGAGCTCGATTTTGGAATTTGCTATCCAACAATTTCAGGTTGAGGTTAAGATATGGAGATTAATATGCGATTCTGCCTTTCCCAAAGATATGTATATCCTTGAAATAAATTTATTCTTGCTCATTACAGACCAGAGTCTAAGCATATTCATCTAATGGCAACTTACTGCCACACTTAAGAGAGAAAACTATGCCACTAGGTTTGCAAGTTTTTCCACTTTACTTAATTACAGCAGTAAAATATATCTCCTTCTAAAACAAAAGAATCCAGAATTCGTATAAACATGCCTGGCAACGTGGGGCAGAAATCTTAGATCAAAAGGGGGAAGAGAGAAATGAGACAAAATAAAGTGTCAGTGGGGGCAAAGGTGGCTCAATGGCAGAGTTCTCCTTCTCACCTGCTGTACTGGAGACCCCTGTTAGATTCCCAGTGCCTGCACATGCCCAAAAAAAAAAAAAATCATAAAAAACAAAACAAGAAAATAAAAAAATAAAATGTCAGTAGCTGAGAGATTTCAGAGTCGAGAGGTTATCCTGGAGGTTATTCTTATGTGTTGTATTGATAATCTCCTTTTTACTTTCTGTGTATTAGAGTGACTAGAGGGAAGTACCTGAAACTACAGAGCTGTGTTCTAGTAGCTATGTTTCTTGAAGATGACTGTATAAATGATATATCTTTTACAATGTGACTGTGTGATTGTGAATACCTGTGTCTGATGCTCCTTTTATCTAAGGTATGAAGAGAAGAGCAAAAAATATGGACAAAAAATAAATAATAGGGAGGACAAAGGTTAAAATAAATTGGGTAAATAGAAATATTAGTGGTCAATGAGAGGGAGGGATAAGGGGTATGGTATGTATGAGTTTTTTTCTTTTTTCTTTTTCTGGATAGATGCAAATGTTCAAAAAAATGATCAGGGTGATGAATACACAACTATGTGATGATACTGTGAGCCACTGATTGTATACCATGTATGGAATGTTTGTATGTTAAGAACGTTTCTATGTTTGTTTGGTAAGGTTTACAATAAAAATATTTTTAAAAAAAAATGAATTATCTCGGTATTTTCCTTTAATGGCATTACTATTATAGTAATTCAAGGGATAGGAAATATATATATTTTAGATATCACTGCTATTCCAATTCTGTAAGGAAAATCCTCTCTATGTGGGACATGACATTCAGGGGTGAAAGTCTCCCTCACAAAGTGGGACATGATTCCCAGGGATCAGTCTAGACTTGGCACTGTGAGATCGATACTGCCTTCCTGACCAAAAGGGGGGAAAGAAGTATAATAAAATAAAGCATCAGTGGCTAAGAGTGATCAAATAGACTCAAGAGGCTATTCTGGAGGCTACTCTTATGCAAGCTTCAGCTAGATATTGCTAATTGGCATGGTATGCCAGACCCCAACCAACATCACTCCTATTAACTCTCAAGAACGCCTAGGGCTCTGACTGAGACTCTATAAAAATTTCATGCACTAAGTTTAGTTTTCTGAAACCTATAACTTCCAGAAGGTTCCTAGGCCAGATAAATCCTGAAATCCAGAGAGACCAGTCTCTCCAAGATTAACACCTTATTATAACCCCCTATTCATTATTGTCCACACCCCTTCTCAAGATGAAAAAGTCAGAAATGGCATTGCCGAAAGATCCCTATAGATTAGAAGGATCACAGGACAAGGAGTTATTATAGAGAAAATAGGATTTAATAAATGAGTATGGTGGCTGAATCACTATATTTGCATTTCTTTTAGCCTCCAGTGTTTTAGAGCAGTTAAAAGGAAAAATCTGAAATAGTGGAATGGTAACCTGCAACAAACTCTGAAATCTGTTCTGTAAATACTTGTTGAAGTATACTTTGAAAATTATTGCTTTTTTTTTCTGTTCTTTGTATATTTGTTACATTTCACAATAAAAAACATTAAAAAAAACACCGCTATCTCTGAATAATTTTGTTTATAATGAAGACATTCAAGTAGCTATTTAGGGGTACCAAAGCAGCATTAATAGCTACATCAACAACTAGTATAAACTGAACATCATTTGGTTGAAGAAGTTGCATTAAGAACTCCTTGAAAAAAAAAGGTGTTTCTTAACTCTGTCCAAATTATACAAAATACTTGAAAATTTTCTATCATATTGTAAACCACTGATTGTATACTGTGGATGGGTTGTGTGTGAAGATTTCTCAATAAAAATATTTAAATTAAAAAAAAATTTTATCATAGTGGGGAGTTAAAAGTGGGTGAACATTTCTGGTTGGCTAACGTCACTATTTAAAACTATTCCAGGGTGGGCCACGGTGGCTCAGCAGGTAGGAACGCTTGCCCACGTTGCCAGAGGACCCGGGTTCGATTCCCGGTGCCTGCCCATGTAAAAAAAAAAAAAAACTATTCCATATCATACAGCCTCATCTCACTCTTCCCCTTTCTTCCTACCTGTCTGCTTCTCTCAAAAATACATTTATATCTGCATCACTCCAGAAAAAGAAATAAAAAGAAAAAATACATTTAAAAGTTTTCAAAGCTCCCTAATGGTCACAAAATCAGAACTTAAAACTACCAGATAATTTATATTGTGATATCTGACTATTATATTTAAGAAAATCTAATCTATAACTTTATATTCAAATGTATCAAGCAAATAAATTATGGCAGTTTCCCAGACTTCTATGATAAAAACCCCCTGGAGTGTTTGTTAAAATACATTTCCCACGCCTCTTCCCTGGAGATTCTGATTTAGTTGTTCTGGAATGGGACCAGGAACTCATATTTTTAATAAGTATCCCAGTGGTTCTTACCATTAGGGAAGTTTGAAAACAAATCAATTTAGGGAATTTTTAAACAACACTATAAAACCTCTCATTTGAAAAGGATTCATTTAGGATAATTTAAAATAGTAGACTTCCCCACCATACCAAAATATTTACATATACAACATACATGTGGGAGAAAGGAAAATGTATCCTCTTAATTTAAAAATAAGCACATTAGGTGGCCTGATGGTCCCTTTTTTTCTTTGCTCATTTCCTTTTTTTTTTTTTTTGCAGAATGATAATTCCTTGGGAACGTATTTCAGCCTACAAGATTGATCCTCAAGAGCATTCGAATAATCGTACCATATTTAGTTTGTCCCCTTTTTTACTAATTCTTAATTATGTTATAAATGTTTCATAGTTCTCTTCTTCTAGACCGACTGTTTCAATCTTTTCTGGGTAGGACAGGTAGTAGGTGGTATCTACTGGTTTTTTTGTCCTGGACTCTTAACTACAACCTTTAACACTGGCTTTTCTGGAAGTCTATTTTCTCCTCTATTTCAGGTATAACATTTTTCTTGGCAAGATACCCCCTCTGTAGATTTTTAAGTATTTTACTTAAAATACTTTTAAAGACTATTTTAGTCTCAACGGAAGCTTGCAAAGCAGTTTAAAAGCCTTTGATTTATTATTCCTGTATCTTTTAGATTTTGTACAAAATGACTTAAGTTACAAACTATCTTTTTCAAAGCCTCCTTTATTGCTATTTCTACAAACTGCTTTTCTTAAAAATATTTTTATTGAGAAATCTCCACACACATACATTCCATACATGGTGTACAATCAATGGCTCACAATATCATCACATAGTTGTGTATTCACCATCATGATCATTTTTAGAACATCTGCATTACTCCAGAAAAAGAAATAAAAAGAATAAAACTCATAAATCCCATATCCCTTACCCCCTCCCTCTCACTGACCACTAGTATTTCCATCTACCCAATTTAATTTACCCTTTGTCCCCCCTATAATTTATCCCTTTTTAATCCATATTTTTTTAACTCATCTATCCACAGTCTGGGCCAAAGGTGCATCAAACACAAGGCTTTTCGACCACACAGTCACACTGTAAATGTTTTATCTTTACACAATCTCTACAAACTGCTTTTGATACTGGGGGAAAATCAGACAATTGGGAGAAAGTTACTGCATCTCAGTTTCTCAACTTTGACCTACTTAAGGTGGTGACAAAGATCTCAACATCTGTTTACCTTACACAATGCTTCTTTCGAGTAGAAAACAGTAACTCTCTAAGCAAATTTTCTTAGATTACATAGGTATTACTTTAGAAAAAGGAGTCTGACTAATTCATTTTGGGGATACAATGCACATATGCTTAAAAAGTCCAGTTATTGAAAAAATTGCCAAAAATGTATATCACTATACACATTGTAAAGTTTAATCAAACAAGGATAACATTCATCATACACACAGTAAAGTTTAATCAAACAAGGATAACATTAATTAGTGGCAAAGTCACTAAACAAATCCTAAAGTCTAACAGTACAGTTCAATATGGTTTTAACTTTTAGAATAAACATGTACTACTTTTATAATCAGCAAATAAAAATCATTAAAAAACAGGTCAATTTCTACTTTGTACGTACTTGTTCTGGAGAACTATAGGGTTCTGAATAGAACTCAAGAGGAAAGAATACTTGAGCTGGCAGGTAAAAGGCTGCTTCAGACAGAAGTAAAGGGGAAAAGGTAAAAGGTTTTCCAATTTTCTGACATGTTTCCAACTCAGTCAACAGAACAGTAAAGAGAGCAAAACAGGACAGAAGATTAATCCAGTAAATGTAAACTACCCTTTGGTAGTTTGCTAAATGTTAACATCTTTCAGGAATCTGAACGTAGCAGATAATTCATAACACTATATAAAGTAAATACATTATAAATGGTCAGTTTGGTTTAACTTGATGTGTATATTACATTTAAAATACCGCAAAGGTAAACCTATAATATAAAATAGAATAATATTAGGATAGCCCAATTGCTTAAAATATAAACAACCAATATCCTAGATAAGTCGAAGGCAAAATATAGTAGAAGGAGTTTAGAGAAGTAGAACAAGCACTAGAAGACTTGTGCTCCTAGTTTTAACTTTTTCTAATAAATGAGGTTCATTCCAACTCTAAAATTCTACCATTCTTTATCTCCTCCCACGTTTCCTCAACATAGATGTATCATGACATGTATATCCAATAAGCACTGGTCTAAAACTGATTCTCCTCATAACTTCAACAAAATCAAATTAACTGGATGACTTCAAATTACATAAGTATGGGAATTTCCTTTAGCTATCATACCTAGCTGGCTCATGCAGTTATTTATCATTTAACATTTAGCAAGCCTCTATCTCCCAAGCAATGGAACTAAAAATAAAAACAACCCAATCCTAGTCCAAAGAGAATTTGCTGTTTTAAATGAGCAAATAATAAATGCTACAGAAGTATGACAGCAATAGCACAAAGGTATCATTCAAATCAGATGCACGTCTACAGAGGGGGGGCTGGGAATTCCAAGAGGTAACACTAAAACAGAGTCCTGAAAGTTTTGAAGGCTGACTGTGAGACAGATTAGATAAAAGGTAGAGGGATAAATAAGTACACAAATGTGCATACACTCACACATATCCACACAAGAGAGTAGGACACATCAAAGAAATGAAACAAACCAAAGTGGGGAGAAAATGAAGCTAAAAAAAGTAGCAAAGCATCACATCACAAAGCACCTTGTCATTGAGGAGTGTGCTCTTTATGGTGAGAAACTGTAATTTAAGCCTTTTTAAAAAGTAATGCCATAATTTGAACCGTATGTTTCAAAAATGACCCTGGTGAAACTTTGGAAGATGAACTGAAGAGAAATTAGATAAGAGACAAGGTGATTACTCAAAGCATAAGGATCAGATTGGGGCGGGGGGGTGGAATAACAAGAACACAGAGGCTAGAATGATATCTAAGTTTTCAGCTACAGCAACAGATAAGCAGAAGTAAAAATACTCTAAATAATTTAAACAAGCAATTAGCATTTATGTGTTGCATTTATATTCTAAGAGTAATAACTAAGCAATCCCTCAAATTTTAAAAAATAAAGTTCTCATTACTTCATTAGATAATATTTACAAAAGAGATTAGTTTGAACAATTTTTTTTTTAACAATGTCAAGCATCTGACTATAAAGGACACACTTCACCAATACACTTAGAGTTTGTAGAGAAAGTAATACAGGCAGTTGCATTTACAATTATCTATTTGTC
>PVIY010031423.1:0-29933 GCA_004026745.1 Myrmecophaga tridactyla | reverse complement strand
AGGGTTACTGGCAGCTGGGCCCAGAGGCTGTCAGGAGCCACGCTTTGCTCCCAGCGGACTTCTCTGCCCTGTGTCCAGACCCTGCTTATGGCTGGTTCCACTTGCCATTTCCACTTCCGAGGCGGGGCGGGACACGTGTGTTCCCTGAGTGACTCGCTTGACGTACGGGGAGCCTCGGGGGTTCTGAGAGCCGTCCTGGGGACGGTAATGAACCCTTTGCATTCTTGGGAGGGAGGGTTTTGCGGTCCTCTGGTTAAACACTTTGTTTCACCGTAAAAAAAAGTGTTATCAGCTGCTAAAGATTTACTGCCGACACTGCAGTTACAAAATACTCTCAAAACTTGGAGCGTGTATGGGCGCTGGTGGGACATTTCACTGAGATGCAGTATGAATTTTCTTAGTTGAATACTTTTGACTTTGGACTAAGTTACATATGTTTTGGAAACAATCCTTTTTCTCCCTTTTGCAGGGATTTAACGTATTCCTCTATGCTACAGGGTTTGTTATCTGTTTGGCCAAGTAACTGGTTACTTAACTTTTGCTTACAATTATTGACAAGCAGTGTTGTTACATTTGTCTATTTCTCCAAGTCTTCTGAAAAGTAGTGGAAGTGAATCCTGTTTTCAGACTAGGAAGTACCTTGTTTATCAGAATAAGTGCAGTAGATGTTCATTATGCAAAACACGGTGTCTTTCTCTTAAAACGGTGTCAGAGGTATATTCTTTGTCTTCACCCTTAATGGTGAAGGTTAGATATACTGAATTCCTTTAACATTCTTAAAAACCAAGGCAGAGAGCCCTTTCTTTTGTAATTTCAGTACCAGGCTTTTTTCTGACTTTTAACCTAGGTGTTTTTTGTACTTAACCAGTGTAGCTAAATGGAAGGCCAGGAATGCGCTGGATGGCTCTAGGCAGTGGTAGCTGCAGTGCTGGTAAACGGTAGAATGTATGATATATGAAGCTGTGAGCATTCTCATATATTCGTTCAACACATTTGTGGAACACCTGTGTGTCAGGTAGTGTTCTAGATGCTGGGAATACAGTAGTGAACAAAATAAAGTCCTTGTGCTCCTTCAGCTTTCATTCTAGTGTGGAAAGGACAGTTTAACAACCATCTGCTCAGTTGTGTATAACTTGTGCAGTCTCAGTTTTAGTCAGGTTGTGTTTGCATAGCAGCCATCGGATAAGCAAACATGCTTATCTGCCCAATATCAGCTTTACTATTGATTTGTCCTAAGATGTGGTTTGAATAGAAAATTTGGTGGGTATTTTGGAAGTAGATTTTTAAGATTTACGAAGGCAGCTACCATGTCTTTTGTTGCTTTTTTAATATCTAAGAGAAAATAACTAAAATCTTACTTATCTGTAGACCAAGTAAATGCAATAACTTCAAACTTGGGAATAAAAGAAACCATAAATAAGAATGTTTGTGTTTGTGTGTGGTTTTGTTTAATAAATAAATAAAAGAAACCGTAAAGCATCTTTGGGTATCAGACTGTGATGAAACCAATTCAGAAAAGCCAAAGATCATCTTGAACTGCCTTGATTTTTTTTTTTTTAATTAGAAGGAAAGGAATTTATTCATTGGCTAACTGTGCCTGTGAAGTAGATAGGTCTTTTTTTATGTTCTTAGTTGAGAATCCCAGGGAACAGAAGAGACAAAAGTGATGAGAAACAGAGAAAAGAAGTGTTGGGCAGCAATTGGATATTGCTAGATAGAGAATGGCAATGGAGATCACTGACAGTAGTGGACTGAGAGCACCCAGTGACACGGTGATAGAGCATCAAACAGCTCTACTGAGTGGAATGGGATGGGGAATGGGGTTAATGGTCAAAATAGCCACCTACTCCTTAGTATGTGATTCTGAAGCCAGACACTTGGTCTTGAGTAACTCAGTAAGACCCATTATCTTCCACACAATGTAAGTCAACCCTTCTGGTTCAACAGTCAGTGTTTGGAGGGTGTGCGTTACAGGAATAAACTAAGTTGTTTAAGCCATGTACCACATCATTTGCATCCATAGAGTAATGAGGTTTGAGTAATTTAATTGACTAACTGTGTAATTTAACAATGTTGAGCATTGTTAACATTTTAAAAATATAATCTGTTTAAGAAGAAAGGAATTTTTTAAATCCAAAATGGTGAATTGCCCTTTAGTTCAAGGTAATATATCTTTTTTTTTTCCCCTTACTATCAAATGTTTAATTATTGTTGCTTATTAAATACTCTTGGGGTACTACATTTAGGTAATGATTTCAGTTATTGTTCTAGTTTGCTAGCTGCTGGAATGCAACAGAAACAGAATGGCTTTTAAAAGGGGGAATTTAATAAGTTGCTAGTTTACAGTTCTAAGGTCTAGAAAATGTCCCAATTAAAACAACTCTTTAGAAATGTCCAATCTAAGGCATCTAGGGAAAGATACCTTGGTTCAAGAAGGCTGATGAAGTTCAGGGTTTCTCTCTCAAGTGGAGGGCACATGGCGAGCAGGGCGTCATCTGCTATCTTCTCTCCTGGCTTCCTGTTTCATGAAGCTCCCCGGGAGGCGTTTTCCTTCTTCATCTCTAAAGGTCACTGGCTGGTGGACTCTCTGCTTCGTGGTGCTGCAGCATTCTCTGCTCTCTCCGAATCTCTTTCATTCTTCAAAATGTTACCTCTTTTATAGGACTCCAGAAGCTAATCAAGACCCACCCAAATGGATGGAGACACATTTCCCTCAATCCAGTTTAACAACTACTCTTGATTGGGTTACATCTCCAGGGAGATGATCTAATTACAGTTTCAAACATACAGTATTGAATAGGGATTATTCTGCCTTTATGAAATGGGATTTAGATTAAAACATGGCTTTTCTAGGGGACATACATCCTTTCAAACCAGCACAGTTATAATGTTCATGTAGGTGAATTATATTTTTTTAGTTAAAAGTAATGAATGAAATATTGTACCACAATTTTGCTTATCACTCTTTGAGAAATTAAGATTGCTTAATTTGCTGCAGATGAGATGGCAGATGACTAACTTGCTGCAGGTTTCACAGCTAAGTTAAAAACATTAGAAATAACAGTGGTGTGCTGCTTTCTCTGATACTGTGTTGGTATCTCCTTTTTTATTTTGAATAGTTCATTTTGTGATACAGATCATTGAACGAGGCACATGTTTATGATGCAGATAAAATAGCACTATGAAGACCAATCACTGAAGTAAGGCATTTGCATATGTTTCCATATCTTTTTGGCAGATTGTTTATTTCTTTTAAGCATGTTCTAGAATGACCGTGTACTTGGCTTGATTTGCATAGAGGTTTAGAGAGCAGTGCTAATAAGACTAAGATTGTGGATTTGGACCCTTGTAAGTCCCTGAAATAGCTCTTTACAGGAAAATCATAACCACTGCCCAAAAATGAGACTACTAAACATGTCCCCTACTAATCACATTGCCATTGTATATGATTGGCTATAAGGGGCTCAACAGACACACTACTATTTAAAAATCAATTTGGAGTAATATCCAAGGTAGTAAACAAAGCAAAACTCACTTGAGGATTTTACATGCTAGTTGGGGTGTTCGCTATAAAGATAAGAATTTAGCAAAATGTGTTGTTATGATAGAAGTATATATAGAATGCTATGGAAGAGGCATGAAGCCTTCCCCAGGGTTACCAGAAGGTTTCCTGGAGAAAAAAAGCCTATGTTGAGAGCCTAGGGATGGGGTGGGAGTTATAAAGAGGAAAGGCATTCTGATATTTGTAAAAAACAAAGAGGAATTTGCAGTTACTACTGCAGAAAGTTTGATTGTAGTGAGAGATAGAGTTGGAGAAAGAGATAGAAGCCAAGTCATAGGGTGAAGGGATAAAATGGGGGGAGGGGAGGTTTGTGTAGTTTGCTGGGGAGCTTGGACTTGACTCTCCAGGCAGTGGAAACTACTGAATGTTTTTTTTGTTGTTGTTGTTCTACCTTCCCTACTCCTTCCTTCCTCTGATTAGGGAATCCTTTCTCTGATTACGGGGAAAAAAACTGGCCCTAGAATTTGAGAGCAGGGCCAAATGTACTGTTGGGGTTGAACTAACCTATCATCTAAGGTTAGGGGATATTGGGAAAAGCATCAGGAATATTATACAGAAATCTCTAAGCATGATTACAGTCCCCAGATGCTTTCCTTGCTTAATGGTTGAACTGTTTTCTTGTTCCTTAATCAGCTATTGGCTTTCTTGTGCCTTAGTAGAGCACTATAAAGAGTATGATGAGCTCAATTTCCCATAAACCATTGTAAAATTGAGTCATCTGAAACTATTCAGTCTTGAAAAAAGAAATGGCTGGGAAAGGCCTCAAAGAGGACTTTTCCATTTAAAGGACTGAAAAAAAAGGTATATGAAAGTAAAAGAAAGGAAGAAGGAATGAAAAAAACACACCTGTTTTATGCTTTAAAACGACCCAAAGTAGGGTGCACGGGTGGTTCAGTGAAAGAATGCTCGCTCGCCTTTCATGCAGGAGACAAGGGTTCAATTCCCAGACCATGCACCCTCCCCCCCAAAAGAAAACAAAAAAAATGATCCAATGTAATTTTAAAGTTTGAAAATAGTTCAATTGAAGATATTTACCCTTCTAACAAAACTTATCACAGATTTCTTTTTTTTTTTTTTGCATGGGCAGGCACCGGGAATTGAATCCAGGTCTCTGGCATGGCAAGTGAGAACTCCACCTGCTGAGCCACTTTTGCACTGCCCTATCATAGGTTTCTTTTAAAGAGCCATTTTCCTAAAATTTTTTTTTTTAATGGATTTACCCTGAGCTTACTAGGAATTTATTGGCGACACTTTATGTTTTCTTAGGGTTTTGAGGGAGAATAAAGAGGTTTCAATTAGATTTAAAGAATAAAGGAGCATTTAACAGAATTTAGATCAAAGTAATAAATATATAGTCATCTAAAATTTTTTTGAGTTCCTATTATTTTTTTAGGCTTAGAGAAAGTGTTTTGGTAGGCATCTCTGTTGGCTTGGAGCTATGTACCTCAGAAAACCTTGTTCATAAAATTAATCCATTCCTGTGGGTATGAACTGTGCTGGTTTGAAAGGAAGTATGCCCTCTAAGAAAAGCCGTGTTTTAATATAAATCCCATTTCATAAAGGTAGAATAATCCCTATTCAATACTGTATATTTGAAACTAATGAGATCATCTCCCTGGTTGATGTGATTTAGTCAAGAGTGGTTGTTAAACGGGATTAGGTGATGACTTGTCTCCACCCCACCCATTTGAGTGGGTCTTGATTAGTTTCTGAAATCCTATAAAGAGGAAACATTTTGGAGAAAGAGATTCAGAGAGAGCAACACTACAAAGCAGAGAGTCCACCAGCCAGCGACCTTTTTGGAGATGAAGAAGGAAGACACCTCCCGGGGAGCTTCATGAAATAGGAAGCCAGGAGAGAAAGTTAGCAGATGACACCATGTTCGCCATGTGCCCTTCCAGCTGAGAGAGAAGCCCTGACTGTGTTCGCCATGTGCCTTCTCACTTGAGAGAGAAACCCTGAACTTCATTGGCGTTCTTGAACCAAGGTATCTTTCCCTGGATGCCTTTGATTGGACATTTCTTTAGACTTGTTTTAACTGGGACATTTTCTCGGCCTTAGAACTGTAAACTAGCAACTCATTAAATTCCCCTGTTTAAAAGCCATTCCGTTTCTGGTATATTGCATTCCAGCAGCTGGCAAACCAGAACATGAACCCTTGTAGATAGCACCTTTTAGTGAGGTTACTTCTGTTAAGGTGTGGCCTAACTGAATCAGGATGGGTCTTAATCTATTACTGAAGGCCTTATAGAGCAGACCACAGAGAGGGAGAAAGCCAGAAGTCAGAAGTCAGCAGAACCCAGAGAAGCCAGGAGAGAGGCCCCACCTGCACTGCCATGTGACAGAAAAGCCAAGGACCAAAGCTTGCAGGCAGCCAGCCCCAGAATGCCGATATTCTGAGAGCATCACCTTGATGATGCCTTGATTCGGGTCTTCCTCACCTCAAAATTGTGAGCCAACAAATTCCTGTTGTTTAAGTCAACCCTTTGCATGGTATTTGCTTTAGAAGCTAAGAAACTGAAACAGCATCTTTTCAGTAAATAAGAGGGAGGGAGAAACAAAGTATAATATTTGAAGTATAAGCATTGATTAAGTTTTTACCTTATGAACTTTGAAATGAAATGACATTTTAGAAATTAAGATACCAAGAAAATGAGGAATAGAGAAAAATGAAAGACCCAAAAAGAAGACTTGTAGGCTATGGGTTTGCAAAACTTATTATAAATATTGACAGTAGAGTTAGTCCTAAATAATAATGATATATGTTATCCATATGTAGATATTGGCAGGTTGAGATATTTCCTCAGTTGCAGAAGAATGCATTTCGGGTTCATGGATATATACATAGATGGCAAAGACCTGAAAGCAGAGGGAAGTAATATTACCATATTTTAAATTTTTATTATTTTTTAATGCCAAATAGTTTGAAGATGCCAGTCTAGGAGAGTCACGGTTTGGCTTTTTCCATAAATGGGAATAATCGTGTGGGCTTGGTTTTGGAAAATGCTTTTGACATGATTCCACTGTGAATCATTATTATTCTGTTGGGTCATTGGAGTCTTATTTTTATTACTGGTGGTTCTGTTTTTGCTCCAAATGTTGCTGAGCTGTATAGGAGAGTACTAGCCAAATAAACCATTTGTAATACTGCATAAAGCAGAGTTTGCAAATTGGGGACTCCCAGGCCAAATGAAGTTGTATAGTGTTAATGTTTTAAAAACTAATTTCAGTAAAATCCAGGATTTTGGTTTCTTCTGAAAATTAGAAAGGTCCAGTCAACATTGTACCTTGAGTCTATATGGCAGCAACTGGGCAAGTAGCAGCTGTTTCGAATGAACATGTGTTTTCCAGTTTGCTGCAGTCTCCACTATTTATACAGTGTCAGCTTATGACTTGGGGCCTCACTGCCTGTGTTACTGTTATCACTGTGGTGCCTATTGGCATGCAAATTTGTGATTCCTGCATTATACAAACTTTAACATGGTCATCGTTTATCTTTACCTCTGTGCTAATCCTGAGTTCTTTCATTTTAGTGTTCCTCCATACCTGCAGCGGTTGGGGCAGTGTGGCAGTCAGCGCTGACTCCCTCTCCAAGTGGTAGCTTATGCTGTTAATTATTTTTTTCCACTGTGCTCTGGTGAATCCCCTTAAGCTGTTGTCAGTGGGGGTGGGTCTTTCCTGTAGGTTGCACTTTACCCTGAACTTTAAAAAGGATGGCTCTAGGTTTGGTTGTTGGACCTAACAATGTTGGTTTTACTGGAGACTATTTTGGACCCCTTCCCTCCAGCATCAAAGCAGTTTTTATCTGTATCCTCTTTTATGGGTTCATTTCCTACATTTTCCAGGTAGCTAATATGATAAATCCATTCGTGCTAATGTATTTGATGGGTGATTGTGATTAGAGTATTATTGTTTATAGGTAATATTTCATTATTTTGAAGCAATGTGAGTGACTGTAGAGGTGAAATTTTTTATTTGTATTAGGAATATTACAAGTGTTGCCAGGAAACTAGACGTTTCAGTTTTATCATTGAAAACAAACTATTTGTTTAAAACTAGCTTATTTATTCTGAATATTTTTCCTCAACAAGAAACATGTACAATTATTTTTATCAAAACAAGCATATGTGTTTGCATTTTTAACTGTTCTAATTAAAAATGTAAGGTTTCTTTCTCTCCCTCTCTCTCTCTCTCTCTTTTTGTAATGAACAAAAAGACTTCCAGCCAAGTTAACCGTTATTACTGAAAATATTGAGTTATGTAAGCTAATTTGTCACTATGTTTTGAATCCAAAGACAAAAAGAAAGCATTTCTCTTTTGGCTAATCCAAAAGAAGCGCCTTCCTCTGTGAAAAATAAATTATTGCTGAATTGGAAAATCAGTAGGCAATTTAGTAGGTTTCCAATGGGTTTGGGAGTTTAAATGACATCTCCTAGTTCTGTAGGGATTTAAGTACATGGTATCTATTGTTTTGTAACAGATTACCTCCAAATTTAGCAGCCTAAAACAAAAAAGCATTTATTTCACATAGTTTCTGATGGTCAGGCATCTAGGAACAGCTTGGCTGGGTGGTTCTGGCTCAGGATCTCTCACAAAGTTGTAGTCAAGATGTCAGCCAGGGCTGCAGCCATCTGAAGTTCGATGGGACTGGAGGATCTACTTATAAGCTTGGTCATGTGGCTGTTGGCAGGAAGTGTCACTTCCTCTTTATGTGGGCCTTTCCATAGGACTGCTCACAAGGTGACTTCCCCAGAGTGAATGATCTGAGAGTGAGAAGACTCCCAAGACAGAAGCTATGGTCTTTTATAACATATTCTCAGAAGTGTCATACCATCACTTCTCATATTTGCTGTTGGTCACACAGACCAACTCTGGTACAGGTGGGATGAGATGACATGAGGGTGTGTATTCCAGGAGGCGGTGTTCATTGGGGAACATCTTGGAGTCTCACTACCACAGTCTGTCTTCTAGCCCTCCATGATTCATTTCCTCCCCACGTGAAAAGAAACTTACTCCTATTGAGGGCCCCATGTATCTTTTCCTATTACCATATCAGCTGAAAGTCCAGAATCTCATCCTCTAAGCAGGTCAGGTGTAGATGAGGCTCCTTGGGTATAGTTTAAGTATAGCTCCTTCAGTACAGTTTTTCTTTCCCTGTCATCTTCCTCCCCACCCAACACACAATGGTAGAGTGGGCATAGGATTGCAGTAGACATTCTTGTTCCTAAAGTGGGAAAATGGGAGGTACAAAGCTGTCACTAATTCATAGGAATCCTGAAAATCTCATGGGCAAATGTTGAAAGTCTCCAATTAGTCTCAAACCTGGGAATAATTCTCCATGGCTTTGAGCTTTGCATTCTATGTGCTTGTGTCCATCCCATTCTTTTTCATGAGAGGTAGCAGGTGTTTGTAGTTGAGTCATTTTCTCAGCCTGCTTCCTGCCAATAAAATTTTGAGGTCCAAAGGCTTATTTTCAATTTGAACTGTCTGTCCCTTTCAGTCCTTTTCTGCATATATTGAACTTTTAAAATTTTGATTGTCTTTTGTGATCTATTGAAATCCATTCTTTTAGACAAAACCTCACCCATAAATATTTTTGAGGCAAGTCCTTTTATACTTTGGGTTTCTAAGAAGGCTGAGAAACAGTGCCCCTAGTCTTCCTAGAAGCTGTATTGGTTGAGAGGCTCAATAAGGTACACTTTACTGTCTTTAGAGGCCTTTTGTCTGACCGGCTAGGAATCCCAGCTACAACCTTTAATCTGTTTGAGGTCTTAACAAAAAATTCTACAGTCATAGCTTCAGCATCTTTGGACCATATATTCCTGGCAGTGCCCTGGATTTGATCTTTGTTTGGAAACCATGTCTTAATTTTAGCTTCTCTTGCCTTCTAGAGAGAATTTTAAAACCAAGTGTTGACTCACCTTCCTCCACTCTCCCAGGTTCCAGAGTGAGATTTAATGCCATGTGCATTAATACATCAAAGCTATTTTCAGAAACATAAAAAGTCTTAACTAGCATCACGGATTTCCTGTATTTCTACCCCAAGGTTTTGACTGTTGCAGATCCAGCGGGTACTGGGATGGGTGGATCTGGCTCCACCAGATACCACAGAGAACCATGAAGGGTGGTAGTTAGTTGTCCTTAAATTTACTGTTGAACTAAGGTGCCCAGTTCAGAACCAGTACTAGTCCGTGGCCCGCACCAGCCTCACATGTGGGCATGCGGGAATCCAGTTCTTCACAAGCTCCTGGTAGGACAGGCCTGGGAATCAGGTAAGGATTGTGACACAGTCTGCAGTCCTGGGTACCCTGGTCTGGCCTGGCCCAGCAGCATTGCACATGCGCAGCCACAGGGCATACTGCTTGATTCCTTTTTGTTTAATGGTCTTTCCATTAATTTCTTGCTTTTCAAGAGATATTATAAGCAACAAAAAGAAACCAGGCTGTACTGCATGTTCAACACTCTGGTTGGGAATCTTCTAAGTTGGGTAAATCAATTCTTAGGGACATTTTCTACTTTCCATATAACTGCATAGAACAAAGTTGCTAAACTTAATGCTACTATATAACACAAGGATCCCCATTCCACCAGTTTCCAGTAACATTTACTTAGCTTTCCTGGAAGTCTATGCTAAAAGCCTTATCAAAGACCATGTAGCTTCTAATGAACAAATTCTTCAGTGTCTTTTAGGCTGTCCCTGACACTGTTATCACAACCCCCTACTCAGTTCCAAAGCTACTCTCACATTTTAGGTTTGGTTACACTTCCAAGTGTGAAAATTTGTATCTATTGCTGCCCTAAAAAACAACAAAGAAACCCTTATATCTTGTATGATCAGTACTGAGATTTCTGAAAACAAATCTGTGGGTGATTGAATTATAGCACAAATTGAATTCTTAACCTGTCAGAAAGGAATGGAACCTTGACAGTGAGTGTGGGAACAGATGGGTAGATTTTCATGAAACCAGGAATTTTGAATCTCTAAATTCTGTCAAACTTCCTTTGCCTCCCTTCTGTGCTTCCTCTCTGAGAAAGTTACTTAAGTATGGCCTGAAAACTCTGTAATGGCTTCTATGGAGGCACCTGCTTTGCAGAGGTCTTTTGGCTTCCCTCTTGTCCTGTCCTAACCACCTTCCATTGCTTCTAGACCAATAACCAGACTTCAGTCCAAACAGGCCACAGAGGATGAGGTACAAAGTGATGTGTTGATGTACACCACAATAATTGGATAATTTTGCCTCTTTATATTTACAGAATTCAGGGGAATGTGTGGGAATGAGGGTTCCAAGGATGTGGAAGCAGGTTGAAGGAATATAATGTTGGATTAGTCTACTGTGATGGTGGTGGTTATGGTGATGATAGGGAATCTTGAAAGGATGTACTGTTAGGAGAATACTGTCCAGCTAAGAGATGAGAGATGATCAGGACCTAAATAAAGGGTACAGTGTTGAAGACAGATGTATTTGTCAGGGTTCTCCAGATATATGTAATTAAGTAAGTAGACATTAAGAGATTTATTGTAGTAAGTGGCTCATGCAACTGTGAAATTGGCAAGTTTGAATTCTGTAGGGCAGGCCAGAAGTTGGAAACTCCCCATGAGAAACTGGCTGGCTAAAGTAGAGATAGACATTCTTCTTTCTGACTATGGAAGTCCTCGGTTCTCACTTTAAGGTCTCCAGCTGATTAGGTGAGACTTGTCTCATTGTAGAAGGCAGTATTGCTTGTTGATTATAGGTGTAATCAGCTGTAGATGTGATAAACTGACTATTGATTTAAATCCATCTATGAAGTACTCTCATAGTAACAATCAGGCCAGTGCTTGCTTGACCAAACAAGTGGGCACCATAACCTAGCCAATTTGACACATGAAATTAACCATTACAATAGGCAAGAAGGAAATGATTCTTTCTGCTCCTATGGTATATTATACATACTTTTTTAGCACTTTTGATTTAATTATTTACTGTCCTCTCTCACTAGACCAAGCTATTCAGTGGTTAGGGTCACTTATTTTTGATGTGGCATGAGAAACAGCAACTGTTATATGCTGGATAGTGGACTAGGTATTGTACATATATCGATTCATATGATACCCAGAGCTCTCCTTTGAGTAGGTACTATTCTTATATGCATTTTTGAAATGTGGCAACAAAGTTACTGTGTCAGGGATTCCCAAGACCACCCTTAGATTTGATGATTCACTAGAATGATTCACAGAACTCAGAAAAGCTTATTACAGTGAAAGGATACAGATTAAAATCAGCAAAGGGAAAAGGTAAAGAGGGTGGAGTCTGGGAAATATCAAGTGCTAGCTTCCAATTGTCTTCTCCCAGTGAAGGCATATGGACAGCGCTTAATTCTGCCAGCAACTGTTTGTGACAATATGTACAATGTTGCTAACCAAAGATGCTCAGTTGAGCCTTGGTGTCCAGTGTTTTTACTGGAGGTCAGTCATGTAGGCATGGCGTGACCTTAACTACTCAGTCCCCACCTCCGTTCTCCCCAAAACCCCTACCAATACCTCTACCCCCTCCCAGACAAAATGGTATAGCATGACCCAGGACCCCACGCGAACAAAAACAGGTGTTCACCACCAATCATGATGTTAGTATAAACTGTCTGACATGGCCCAACTATACAAAGACACTCTTGGGGCATGGTATTCTAAGGGTTTATAGGTTATCTCCCAGGAGCTGCTGAAAGGCCATTCCTTCCTCTTGAATGTGCAGGCTTTGAACATCCTAAGCCTTTGATTTACCCTTTTACTGCACAAATACAAAGGAGGTTAAGTAACCTGCTCTAGGTATTTCATAGTATTCTGGTTTGAAACTGTTATGTACCCCATTTTCTTTCAATCTTGATCCAATCTTATGGGGCCAGACCCATTGTTTAGAGTGGAAACTTTGATTAGATTGTCTTATAGAGATTTACCCACTCAATTGTGGTTGTGATGTTTTGATTAGATTACTTCCATGAAGATGTGATTGTACCCATTTGTGCACGTGACCTTCCTTTCTAGGTGGGTCTTGATTAATTTACCAGAGTCATTTAAGAGGGGAGACATTTTTGGAGAGAACACAGTTGCTTCACAGCTGAAACAGACAGAGATTTTTGGAGATATAAAAAGAAAATGCCCCCGGGGAAGTTGTTTGAAACCGGAAGCCAGAAGACTAGCAGATGCCAGCCATGTATCTTCCCAGCTGACAGAGATGTTCCACACCATTGGCCTTTCTTAAGTCAAGGAATCTCTCTCTGGATGCCTTAGTTTGGCCATTTCTATGGCCTTAGAAATATACACTTATAACTTAATAAATGCCGTTATAAAAGCGAACCCATTTCTAGTACATTGCATCCTGGCAGCATTAGCAAAACTAAAACACATAGAATAGGTGGCTGAGTTCAAGTTTGAGCATAGGCATTCTGGCTTCAATTAGTTGTCTTAACCATGTGCTTGCCTGCCTTTTGCTATTACTTGTGTCAAACACAGAATTTGATATATTTGAGGCATTTAATATATTTTTATTAAGTGAATGAGTAAATGTGTGGTAGGAAACTGCAGGGTGGTACCACTAATTCAGTAAGGATCATTAGTGTTAGAGTTTTTTTTTAAGCCTTTGTGTAATACGTATTCCCAAACCCTCTAAACCTATTGAAGATGGACACTTGCTGAAGATCAGCTTAAGTTTCTTTTTTGTTCTCTTCCTGTGTGTAAATATTGTTCAGTTGACTCAGGTAGTAGGATGAGAAATCTGATTATTTTGTATATGACTTTCTAGAATTGCTACTTGAAGGCTCAGTATTTGCAGCTATTTTTCTGGTTTACAGTCTTTTGAATTCTCTTTTTTGTTTGTTTTTTTTTGCATTAATAAACAAATTCTGATTACTAAAAATTTGAATTCTCTTAATTTCAGTTAGAATTATACTCAAAGCCAGATGCTTGTAATATTTAGGTTATTTTTGTGTTTATTTGTATTTACCAATCTCTCCTAGAATACATACTAGGGCTTGGGTTAAATGTAATAAAACAATCCCTTATGAAGTAATAGTTTATCTACTTCTCAGTTGATTTCTACCCACATGCTGTGTAATTCTCCATGGAAATAGGTACTACTATAACTTGTAAAATTTTAGGAAAATAGAATGAATCATGCCAGTTACTATTTTTTAACATTTTAAAACAGTCTCCTCACTGTTATAACTTATTTAGACATAATTAAAGTACAATAAACTGTGCATATTTAAAGTTTATAATTGGATCAGTTTTTACATATATCCCTGAAATTGTCATCGTAATCAAGATAATGAATATTTCTGTCACCCCCCCACCCTCCAAATGATTTTTCATTACTCACTGTAAATCATCCCTCTCTCTTCTTCTATCTCCAGTAACTAATGATCTATTTTTTCTCCCTATAGGTTAGTTTGCATTTTCTAGAGTTTTATGTAAATGGAATCATATAGGAATTATTATTATTATTATTTTGCCTGGCTTCTTTCAAAAATTATTTTGTGACTCATTCTCATTGTTGTATATGTCAGCAGTTCATTCCTTTTTAATACTGAGTGACTATACACACACACACACACAAATAGTGATATATAAATATATACACACATATATGCATATATGCACGTATCTACATATATATATCCTAATATATCAACAGGAGGAATCACTATATATTATCTTTCAATTGCCCATTTTCCTGTTGATGGACATTTAGGTTATTTTGAGTTATTTCAGTTTTTGTCTGTTACAAATAAAGCTGCTATTAACACTTGTGTTAAAGTCTTTTTTTTGGACACAATTTTTGCCTCCATTGGGTAAATATCTAGGAATTGACTGGCTGGATCACATGGTAGGTATATGTTTAACTTAAAAAAATAAAAACTGTTTTCCAACATGGTTGTAGCATTTTACCTTTCCATCAGGTCTTCTTTATCCTTGTCAGCATTTGGTATAATCAGTCTTTTTAATTGTTGCCAATCTAATGTGTGCTTAGTGGTATCTCACCGAGGTTTTAATTTGCATTTTCCTATTGATTAATATGTCGGTTTGAAAGCATTATGAACCCCAGAAAAGCCCTATTTTAATCCTGATTCCAGTCTTGTGAGAGCAACCATTTCTTTTAATCCTGATTCAACACTGTAGGTTGGAATCTTTTGATTAGATGATCTCAATGGAGATGTGACTACACCCATTCCAGGGAGGTCTTGATTAATTTACTGGAATCCTTTAAGAGAGGAAACATTTTGGAGAGAGTTAGAAATGACAGAACTGACAGAAATGACAGAAGCCACAGAGCTGACAGAGAGAGCAGATGTAGACTCTTGGAAAACAGTTGCTTCAGAGAACAGAGACATGGATGTTTGGAGGTGCTTGGAGCCCAGCAGATGTTGTCGTGAGATGTAAGCAAGCCAGAACCTGGAGAGAGCAAGGGAAGCCAAGAGATGAAAGCCAGCCCTGTAGAAGCAAAGTGAGGAATCCCCTCAGGGACAGAGGCTGAAAGCAGTGGAGCCCAGGAGCAAGGAACCAGGAGATGCCAGCCATGTGACTTTCCAGCTGACAGCTGTTCCTGAACCATCGGCCTTTCTTGAGTGAAGGAAACCTTTTGTTGGTACCTTAATTGAACACTTTCACATCTTTCGAACTGTAGAAGTGTAAATTATCAAACTCCCCTTTTTAAAAGCCATTCTAATTCTGATATATCACATTCCAGCAGTTTGCAAACTAACACAATTAATGATATTGAGCATCTTTTTATGTGCTTCTTGGCCATTGGCATGTCTTATTTGGAGAAGTATTTGTTCAAATCTTTTGCATATTTTTAATTGATTTGTATTCGTATTATTGAGAACTCTATATAATTTGAATATAAGTTCTTTTTCTGATATGTGTATTCTGAATATTTTCTCCTAATCTGTGACTTCTATGTCATTTTCTTAAGGTTTAATGATTTTTTGTTGTTGTAGTTCTAGCTGACAAATCTTTGCCTACTCCAGAGTTGCAAAGATTTCCTCTTACGTTTTCTTCCAAGTATTTTATAGTTTTAGATGTTACATTTAGGTCTGTGATCCATTTTGAGTTAATTTTGATGTATGCTTTTGGTGTAAGGTTGATGTTTATCTTTTTTTGTCATGCAGCTATTCAGTTGAATCAGTCCCATTTATTATTAAAAAAGACTTTCTTTTCATTGAGAAGCTTTGCAACTTTATCAGAAATCTTCTCTTGTTCTATTTCAGTGATGCTTATGTCTATTATTTCATCAATACCAGATTGTTTTGGTTACTGTTGCTTTATGGTAAGTTATGAAATTAGATAGAGTATGTCTTCCAACTTTGTTCTTTTATGAAATTGCTTTAGTTTTTCTAGATCTTCCACATTTCTATCTAGATTTCAGAATTAGCTTGTCAATACCTACAAAATACACTGCTACAATTCTGATTAGGATTGCCCTGAATTTATAAATCAATTTGAGGAGAATAGCCATCTTAAAAATACTGAGTTTCTGATCCATGAACATGGTAATCTTTCCATTTATTCAGGTCTTCTTTAATTTCTCTCAACAAAGTTGTTTTTCATGAAGCTGTGTTAATGTCTTCTGTTAAATTTATTCCTAGGTATTTCATGTCTTTTGACTGAAAAGGATTTTTTTCATTATTTTCCACTTGCTGCTATTTATGTCTAAGAATCAAGTTGGTTTTTTGTATATTTATCCTGCCACCCTTGCTATATTTGTTAGTAATAATAATTGTTTTGTAGTTATACTGTTTGTGTGTGTGTCTGTTTGTAAACAATTACATGGAATGCAATTAGGAATAGTTTTACTTCTTTCTTTCCAACATCTATGCCTTTTGTTTATTTCTGTGTAATGTCCCCTGCCTTAAGTATCATATGCAGGGCAGACAGGTTACCAATGTGTCCGAAATGTCCAGAGCTCATTGTACTATGAACTTATGGCCAAAGCCAAACATGCTATGTTTTATGTGCCTTAGTCACATTAATTCTATAAATTCAGTCCATAGTGAATATGGGCATTTATAAATTAATGGACACAATCTATCAACTATTATATTTTATGTACCCTAATTACATTTGAGTCTCTTAATTCACTTTATGGCGAAAGTGAACATTTTTGCCTTTTTCTGATCGGACAGAATTCATTTTTCTACCATTTTTTGTATTTCAGTCATTACTCTTTATCTAACCTGATAATTTGTCTTCTCTCAAGGAAGGCATTCCTCTGGTTTAGAGAACATGGAGTTGAATATCCTCCCTTCTTTTGATGCAGACTTGGTTTATAAGTAACTAGATAGTATTTCTAATTAGCTATAAGTCATTAAAATTCAATGAATAGAAGACTCTAAAGTTGTAAAGCAGGGCAAGCGTGACCAGTCAAGAGGTTTACTACAATTTTCAATTCAGTGGGTTTCAGTAATTAACATTTCCTGGGAATTTCAGAGTATAACTTGAAGGTGGCTCCTGGATCCAAGTTGTAAACCTACCTCAAATCCCAGGTAGAAAGATGTTGAGAATATGTATGTAATGAGTTGTGTCAGCACAGATACATAAAATGAATTTTCTGGGTTAGGAGAAGATTTTTACTAGAATTTCCCCAGCAGTTTTGGTAAGGAGGACAGGATTGTCTGGCTGTTCCTGACTTGAGTGGGCCAGCTGCGGATCCATGGCCACGCAGCAATCAGGGCCTTAGCATTAGGATGTTAATGTCATTGGGGAACCTTTATTTTGCCTATCATAAGCATGGTTATGGTGCCCAGTTCTTTGGTCAAATAAGCACTGGCCTGATTGTAACTGTGAGAATATTTGGAACTTGGTTTCCAAATTCCAGCTCATGCACTTTGCAAACAAACAAGCAAACAAACAAATGAAAAACCAACCAAACAAACAAACAAAATTCAACAAATGGTGCTGCGATAAGGGATACTCACATGGAAAAAGAATGAAATGCCATACAGCATCCAAAAAAAAAAAAAGAACAAGAGCTCACTGGGCTCTTCCAGTTTTGTGATTTTATGTTTGGAATCTTACGCAAACTTGTTCTTAGTAATAATGCCGTAGGACGGTGCAACAGTGGCTTAGCAGGCAGAATTCTCGCCTGCCATGCCCAAGACCTGGGTTCGATTCCTGGTGCCTGCCCATGCCAAAAAAAAAAAAAATGCAGTAGTGCTGTATACTTAGTGGCCTGCAAAAGGCCAATACTGGAGGCTTGCGTTGACTTTTGTATAATGCCTTTGTGTGCTTGTGTGTAAAACTAGGTGTTTTTTGTATATTGTATAGCAGCGTCACATTTCATTCTTTTTCCATTGAGTATCCTGTTTTTGCAGCCCACTTGTTGAATTTTTGTTTGTTTGTTTTGCTTGCTTGTTTGTTTTTTGGGAAGTGCATGAACTGGGAATTGAACCCATCTTCCACATGTCTAGCGAGAATTCTACCACTGAACTACCCTTATACCCCCTAAAACTAATTTTAAATCAATAAATGTTAAAATATGTGAGTATTTTCATTAAAAACAAAACTCATCATCCACATCAAGAATAATGTCACAGCTTTAAAAAAAATTCTGCCAATTTAGCTGTAGTCAGATTTTATAGTTGGTAGTTCACTTAGGGACAAGATAATACCTGAGGTCTTTTTAGCAAAATTAGTGAATAATATTGCAAAGGAACCAAATATGGGCTTATTTTTAAAATCAAGTACAGGCTTTACAATACATACTTAGATTAAGCATTGGTGCTAATTTTTTCTCAGTCCAGGCAGCTTTACAATTTTCTCATTCCTAATTTGTGTACCAATAACAGTTGAATCAACATCTGTTTTTCAGTGAAAGAAGTTTAACTCTCATGCAGAAAAAGCAGTATTTTCAGCATTTGTCATTTAAACAAATAGAAATGAGTTTAACAAAATGTTATGTTCAAACAAAGCACCAGATAAAACGTTTTATGCTCCCTCTATCATCAAGTCCTCTCCAGTGGCTGCTGTTACAGCATTTCTCTTTTTCATTTTATTTTGGAAAAAAAAAGAAAAGTATTTTTTTTCCTCAGGATTAAAGCCCACTTTTGTGTTATGTTGAAACACTGGCAGATGATCCTCTGTGGCACATATTCTTTTGTGACTAGATGAGCCCAACCTTTAGCAGACAAGAAACAGATTATATGAATTAAGTCCTTGCCCTCATCCTTCATTTTCAAGTTGCTTATAACTGCCCTTTGTCCTGGCATTTAAAAATTTTAATCTTTTGTGTATCTTCAAAAGCAGATTTTTCTTGTTATACTTACTAGTAGTAGTATGCCAAGAGAGGAATAAAAATGTATGAACAGAAATACAAATGACAGTTGGTATTTCAGAAGTGCAGAGTTGTTTTTAAGTGTTTTATTATAAGGTTACACGATATTATTTTTTAATTCAGGTTTTAAAGACTATGCACAGTTTGTTCTTTAAATAACTTATACAAAAGCTTTTGAGGTAATAAAGTTTTGTTCAAAATATTAGTTCTATTTCAAAACAGGCAAGGAATCAATTGCCTTTTAGCAATATAATACACATTAATGATACATGACTGCTATATAGTATATATACTGAGTAATTTACTCAATAATTACTTATCTTTTTTCCTTATGATAGTTTCTACCAGAGTTTACTTACTAGTAGGATCCTCAGATCTTGATTAAATAGTTGGGGCCAGATTCTCAATGTTATCCTTAGGAAAAAAGGCCTAAAAAAACTACAAAATTCTAAAAGGCAGTGCTACTAAAATTAATTATATTATTATTTTTCTCTTTATTATTTATTTAAAAATATTTTATGGATAAATATGAAAGATTATGTGAAACTCGGGTCATAGTATGTGATTGGGTTTCAGTGGAATTACATTTAATTTTTGTATCAGTTGGAAGAAAGTTGATATCTCCCGATATTGAGTATTTTTGCCCATGAATATGGTATATTTCTTCATGTTATTTAGTCTTCTGTAATGTCTTTTAATAATATGCTCTTTTGGTTTTCTAAAGCTGCTAGAATATAATATGCCAGAAATGGAATGGCTTTTAAAAAGGGAATTTAATAAGTTGCAAGTTTACAGTTTTAAGACTGTGAAAATGTCCAAATTAAGGCACCAACAAGAGGTTACCTTCACTCGAGAAAGGCTGATGCTGTTCAAAACACCTGTCAACTGGGAAGTCACGTGACTGGTGTCAGCTGGGGTCTTTGGCTTCTGGACATCTCTGTCAGCTGGGAAAGCACATGGCGACATCTGCTAGCTTTCTCTCCTGGCTTCTTATGTCAGAGGGCTTCCCCAGGGACGTTTTCCTCCTGCATCTCCAGTGGTCTATCTCTATGTGGGCTCTGAAGATTTCTCCAAAAGTTTCCTCTTTTAAAGAACTCCAGTAAATTAATCGAGACTCACCCAGAATGGGCGGGGTCACATCTCCATCTAATCAAAAGCACACACCCATAGTTGGGGATGCCACATCTCCATGGAGATAATCTAATCAAAAGTTTCTGACCTACAGTATTGAATCAGGATTAAAAGAAATGGCTGCCTGCACAAGATTGGATCAGGATTTCTGGGGTACATAATAGCTTCAAACCAGCACAGTCATAGTAGCAAAATCATACAGTATGTATTTTTTAGTGTCTGGAATATTTTACTCTGCATCATGTCCTCAAGGTTCATCCATGTTGTCATATGCTTCAGGATATCATTTCATTTTATTGCTGCAGAATACTCCATCATATGTATATACCACATTTTGTTTATCCTGTTGTCTGTTGATGGTCATTGGATTATTTCCATTTTTTGGCAATTGTGAATAATGCTTCTATGAACATTGGTGTGCAAATGTCTGTGTCAGTACTTTCAGCTCTTCTGGATATATATCAAGTAGTGGTATTGTCAGGTCTTAGGACAACTTGATATTTAGTTTTGAAGGAACTGCCGATGTGTCTTCCATAGTGGCTGTACCATTATACATTTCCACCAACAATGCATAAGTGTTCCAATTTCTACATATCCTCTCCAACATTTGTATTTTCCTATTTGTTTGATAGCAGCCATTCTAATGGGTGTGAGGTAATATCATTTTCTTCTTGATCTGCATTTCCTTATAGCTAAAGAAAATAATTTCTTCATGTGCTTTTTAGCTACCTGTATTTGTTCTTCAGGAAAATATCTGTTCATATCTTTAGCTCTTTTTCTCAATAGCTCTTTTTATAATTGGGTTGTTTTTTCTTTTATTGTTGAGTTTTATGATTTCTTTATATATACATGATATCAAAACTCCATCTCATATATGATTTCCAAATATTTTCTTCCATTGAGTTGGCTGCCTCTTCACCTTCTTTTTTTAAAAAAAATATTTATTCTCACCATACATTCTGTCCACAGTGTACAATCAATGGCTTTCAGTAAAATCACAGAATTGTGCATAGTATATTATATATTTACTTTATTTATGCCACATTATACATATAGTACTCTAAAAGAAGATCAACATGTATATAATTATTTAAAACATTTTGAAGTAATCTTTTGGCAAGTTTGTCTTTTGGTAGACTTTATCTCACAGTTAATTTACTGTGTTTGAAAGTTATTTGGGATAGTTCACTTTCATGTTTATTTCACCAGTTGAAAAGTGGTGCTTTTTTCCCGTATGAATTTGTCTTCAATTTTTAAGCAGTTTTTTATAATTTAATTTTTTAAGTAAAATATTTATATTTTAATTTTTTATAACAAATATTTATATAAAATGTTTATTATGTCCAAAGTTAAAACTACAAAACATTACATTTAAAGAAATCTGATTTCTATGCTGTCACCTCCACCTATTCCTTCTTCACCCTGTAACTAGGTATTTTTTGTCCCTTTTTAAAAATGAAAGCAAATACTTATACATGCATATCTCCTCTCCTTCCTCACATAAATAGATCATAACTATAATACCTGTTCTAGTTTGCTATCTGCCAGAATGCAATATTACCAGAAATGGAATGGCTTTTAAAAAGGGGGATTTAATAAGTTGCAAGTTAACAGTTTTTAGGCCGTGAAAATGTCCTAGTTAAAGTTAGTCTATAAAAATGTCCAATCATAGGCATCCAGGGAAAGAAACCTTGATTCCAGAAGGCCAATGAAGTTCAAGGTTTCTCTTTCAAGTGAGAAGGCACATGGTGAAAACAGTCAGGGTTTCTCTCTCAGCTGGAAGGGCACATGCAAACACAGTATCATCATCTGTTAGCTAGCTCCCTGGGAGGTGTTTTCCTTCTTCATCTCCAAAGGTCACTGGCTGTTAGAATCTCTGCTTCTCATGGCCATGTCATTCTTCTCTGTTCTCTCTGAATCTCCTTTTATAGAATTCCAGTAAAGTAATCAAGACCCACCTAGAATGTGTGGAGACACATCTCCACCTAATCCAGCTTAACAACCACTCTTGATTGAGTCATATCTCCAGGGAGATGATCTAATTAAAGTTTCAGGCATATAATGCTGAATAAGGATTAGAAGAAACAGCTGCCTTTTTACAAAATGGGTTTAGCATTAAAACATGGCTTTTCTAGTGTACATACATCCTTTCAAGCTGGCACAATACCTTTGACCCCCTTTCTTTTACAATAAACAAAGTCTTTTGAGGCACAAAAGCATTTGATTTTGAGAAATTCCCATTTACCTTTTCTTTTCTTTTATTTCATGTGCTTTTGGTGTAAGGTTTAGGAAGGTAAGTAATAGGAGGTCTATTATTAGATCTTGAAGATGTTTCCATGTACTTCCTTCTAGGGGTTTTATGGTACTGCCTCTTATATTTAGGTCTTTGATCCACTTTGAGTTAATTTTTGTATAGGGTGTAAGATAAGGATCCCCTTTCATTCTTTGGGCTATTGATATCTAGTTCTTCCATGCCCATTTATTGAAAAGATGATACTGTTCCAGTTAAGTGGATTTGGGGGCCTTGTTGAAGATTAGTTGACCATAGATTTGATGGTCTATCTCCACAAGATTCATTGGTTAATTCTTCTATCTTTGTGTCACTACCAAGCGGTTTTTACAATTTGGCTTTATAATAAGCTTTAAAATCAGGAAGTGTTAGTCCTCCCTATTCGTTCTTATTTTTAAGGATTTTTTTAAAGCTATTTGAGGTCTTTTTTCCTTCCAAATGAATTTGATATCCAGCTTTTCCAAATCTTCAAAGTAGGTTGTTAGAATTTTGATTGATATTGCATTGAATCTGTAGATCGATTTGGGTGGAATTGACATCTTAACTACATTTAACCTTCCTATCTATGAGCAGGGAATATCTGTTTAGACCTTCTTTGATTCCTTTTAGCAATGTTTTGTAGTTTTCTGTATACAAGTTCTTTACATCCCTGGTTAAGTTTATTCCCAGATGCTTGATTGTTTTAGTTGATATTTTGAATAGATTTTTTTTCCCTTAATTGTCTACTCAGGTCATTGCTTGTGTATAGAAACATTACTGATTTTTGCATATTAATATTGTACCCTACCACTTTGCTGAATTTGTTTATTAGTAAAGAAGCTTTGTCATAGATTTCTCAAGATTTTCCAAGTATAGTATCATGTCATCTGCAAATAATGAAAGTTTTACTTCTTCTTTTCTGGTTTAGATGCTTTTTTATTTCTTTCCTGCCTGATTGCTCTAGGTAGAACTTCTAGTACAACGTTTAATAATTGTGGTGACAGAGGGCCTCCTTGTCTCGTTCCTGATCTTAGTGGGTAGACTTACAGTCCCTCCTTTTTGAGTACAGTACTCTCTGTAGGTTTTTCATATATCCTCTTTATCATGTTGGTGAAGTGTCCTTTGGTTCCTACCTTTTGAAGTGTTTTTATCAGAAAAGATGCTGAATTTTCTCGAATGCTTTTTCAGCATCAATCAAGATGGTCATGTGATTTGTTAAAGTGATGAATTGCATTGATTTTCTTGTGTTGAGCCACCCTTGCATTCCTGGTATAAACCCCACTGGGTCTTAGTGTAAAATTCTTTTAATGTGTTATTGTATTCTATTTGTTAGTATTTTGTTGAGAATTTTTGCATCTGTATTCATTAAGGAGATTGGCGTGTAGTTTTCCTTTCTTATAGCATCTTTACCTGGTTTTAGTATTAGAGTGATGGTAGTTTCATAAAGTGAGTTAGGTAGTGTTCCTTTTTCCTCAATGAAAGAGTTGGAACAGGATTCGTGTTAATTCTATTTGAAATGTTTGACAGAATTCCTCTTTGAAGCGATATGGCTCTGTACTTTTCTTTGTTGGAAAATATTTGATGACTGATTTGATTCTCTTTATTTGTGATTGGTTTGTTGAGATCTTCTGTTTCTCCTCCAGTCAGTGTAGTTTGTTTGTGTGTTCCTAGGAATTTATCCATTTCATCTAAGTTGTCTAGTTTGTTGTTTATAGTATCCGCTTATGATTTTTTTTGTTTGTTTCTTCAGGGTCTGTTGTAACAACCCCATCTCATTTCTGATTTTGCTTATTTGTGTCCTCTCTCTTTTTCTTTGTTAGTCTAGTTCACTGATTCTTTCTATTGGTTTATTTTTATTTTTTGTTCTCCAATTCATTTAATTCTCTTTTAACTTTTGTTATTTTTCTTATTCCATTTTCTTTGGGGTTAGGTTGCTATTGTTTCTCTAGTTCCTTCAGGGTGAACAGTTAAGGCCTCAATTTTTGCTTGCTCTTCTTTTTTTTATGTAAGCATTTAGGGCAATACATATCCCTTTCAGCACTGATTTTGCCACATCCTGGAGGTTCTGATATGTTGATTTCTCCAAAAATTTCTTCTTTGGCCCACTGATTGTTTAAGAGTACATTATTAAATCTCCAAATATTTGTGAAAGTTATGGTTCTTTGGTGGTTATTGATTTCCACCTTCATTCCATTGTGATCAGAGAAAGTGCTTTGAATAATTTCAACCTTTTAAAATTTATAAAGACCTGTTTTGTGTCCCAGCACATGATTTATTCTGGAGAATGTTCTGTGAGCACTAGAAAAGAATGTATATCCTGGTGTTTTGAGGTATAATGATCTTATTAGGTCTGTTAAGTCTTACTCATTTATCAAATTATTTGAGTTCTCTATTTCTTTGTTGATCCTATGTCTTGTTCTTCTATCTATAGAGAAGAGTGGTGTATTGAGATCTCCCATTATTTTTGTTGAAACGTATGTTGCTCCCTTCACTTTTACCAATGTTTGCCTCTCGTACTTTGGAGCTCCTTGATTGGGAGCATAAACATTTATGATTATTATTTCTTCCTGATGAATTGTCCCTTCTATTAATATGTAGTGTCCTTCTTTGTTTCTTTTGACATCTTTACATTTAAAGTGAATTTTATCTGATATTAGTATAGCTATTCCTGCTTCTTTTTGGTTACAGCTTGCATGGAACATCTTTTTCCATTCTTTCACTTTTATTTGTGTCCTTAGATCTAAGATGGGTCTCTTGTAATCAGCACATGGATGGATCATATTTCTTAATCCATTCTGCTAATCTGTATCTTTTAATTGGTGAGTTTAATCTGTTAATATTCAAAGTTATTACTATAAAGGCTTTTCTTGAAATTACCATCTTATCCTTTGGTTTTTATTTATCAGATCTATATATTCTTTTCCCTCTTTCAGTTTTTATCCTTTAAATTGCATTTACTTGTACTCTTCAATTCTGTTCCCTCCTCTAAATTTCCCTCTCCTGTCTTTTTCTATAAGCCAACAGAAGTCCCTTTAGTATTTCTTGAGTGGCTGGTCTCTTGTTAACAAATTCTCTCAGCCTTTATTTTTATCTTTATCTTAACCTCTTTCTCACTTTTTCTTTAAGGTTAATTACTTTTTTATTACTTAATTATATTGTAAAGTCTTTAGTACTACATCTACAATTTAATCAAGAAAAAAATGCTTTGCATTTACACCAAGGAAACATTTATTCTAGTGGAATAAAACATACATAAACAAATGACCAAGTACATGTTTTAAAAAATAAAGGCTATATGTTTTACCTGGTCCTATTTTGCTATTTTGTACCATACTTTTCCTCTTAAGAGAATTGACCTTACATACGTGTTAAATCTGATTTAAATTCTGGCATTTTTAAACAGTAACTACAGTTTCTCACAATTTCTAAGTTATACACAAAAGATTGAAAACAATATGGAAAACAAAGTTTAAAAACCAAGTAAGACCTGCTATTACCCTATAGTGGAAAGGTTGAGTAAAACTTGGCCCCTCTGTGTCTCATATCAAAGGAACACTTTTACTCAGACACAAGCATTTCTGATGTAGTAGTAAGTTTCCCACTCCCTCTGCAGGACCAAATCTTCTAGTGTCTCTGGTCTCTATTGCAAAGTACATGAAAATGTCTACGAAACATCTACAACTGAAAATCAAAATAGGGCTCATTAAAATTAAAATTGGATGCTAGTCAGTTTTTACCTTTTTCAAAAGTGTCATTTTTATTGCAGATGATATTTTAAAATAACTTAATTTTTAGTGTGCTTTATGTTCAGTAACTAAGTTTCAAACCCAAATGAGTAAGTTTAAAAATTTTTTATGTTCCACTTGATTCTACTGAAATTTCCATTACTTACTATTTTACTTAACCAAGTTATACATGAGATAAGTTTCAGCTAAACACACAAAAAAATCCACCACAAAGATAAAGTTAAGTGTTTTCAAGAGTACTCAGATCATAATGCCTTCTCATATTCTGAGTTTACAGCTTTATGAGTTAACTATTGCACATCCAAGAAAGTTTACTTGTAATTTAAAAGCAAATACTTTTTTGCACTTTTTAACCAAATTATGTTGGGAAATATAGGACAAAAAAAACTTGGTAAAATTTTTTTTTGGTAACAAGACAGTGTGATAATGAATCCAAAATGTTTTACGTTTCTAACTTCTAAACAAACACACACACTTATCAATCTAAAAAATATTTTTGTAGCAGATTGGGTGGAATAAATATCTTGCTGTAAATAAAGAATATAATTTCCAATTATGGCCTGATAGCCAGCTAATAGTTTTTAAGACATGTACAGCCAAATTTATTTTAAAAAAATAAAGCCTACAAAAAGTTCCAGAGCCAAAAAAGGTTATTCATATGGCACAGGGTGATCTACTATTCCAGAGTCTAAAACATTTAAATGAAGACCATTTATATGTCTTTTCTTTTTAGTGGAATTTTGTACAGGTGAAATAATATTTTTAGTTCTTGAGTCAAGTGTACACAAATGTTTTTTTTTTAACTTTTTTTATTGTATAGTATAACATATACACAAAGCAAAGAAATAAAAAAGCAATATTTTTCAAAGTACTCTTCAACAAGTAGTTACAGGACAGATCCCAGAGTCTATCATGGGCTACCATATGATCCTCTCAGACTTTTCCTTATAGCTGCCCCAGAATATAGGAGGCTAGAAGGCTTAAATATTTTTTTATCGCCACAATCGACTTTTTTCTCTTTCTTTTTTTGTGAAAGATAGCATTTATAAAAAGCTATGAATTTCAAAGCGTAGCATCACCATTAGTTGTAGAATATAATTCAGAGTTTGACATGGGTTACAGTTCCATGATTTTAGGTTTTATTTCTAGCTTCTCTAAAATACTGGAGACTAAAAGAGATATCAGTTGGGATCTCTTACCCTTCCAGATGAATTTAGTAGTTAGTTTTTCCAAATCTTCAGAGTAGATTGTTGAAATTTTGATTGGTACTGTACCAATCTATAGATTTGAATCTATTGAATCTATAGATCAATTTGGGGAGAATTGACATCTTAACTATATTTAGCCTTCGTATCCATGAGCAGGGAATGTCTTTCCACCTATTTAGATCTCCTTTGACTTCTTTTAGCAATGTTATGTAGTTTTCTGTGTACAAGTCCTTTACGCCCCTAGTTAAGTTCATTCCTAAGCACTTGATTCTTTTAGTTGCTATTTTGAATGGATTTTTTTCCCTTAAACTTACTCCTCAGCTAGCTCATTGCTTGTGTATAGAAATATTACTGATTTTTGTACATAATTTTATATCCTGCCACCTTGCTGAATTAATAAAAACTAATAAGCTCAAGTAACTTTGCTTTAGGTTTCTCAGGATCTTCCAAGTATAGTATCATATCATCTGCAAATAATGAGAGTTTTACTTCTTCGTTTCTAGTTTGGGAGATTGGCCTACATTTTCCTTTCTTATAGCATCATTACCTGGTTTTGGTATTAAAATGATATTAGCATCATAAAATGAGTTAGAGTTCCTTTCTCCTCAATTTTTTGGAAAAGTTTGAGCAGGATTGGTGTTAGTTCTTTTTCGAATGTTTGATAAAATTCCCCTGTGAAGCCATCTGGTCCTGGGCTTTTCTTTGTAGGAAGATTTTTGATGACTCATGGAATCTCTTTACTTGTGATTGGTTGGTCGGTCGAGATCTTCTATTTCTTCCTGAGTCAGTATAGCTTGTTTGTGTGTCTCCAAGAATTTGTCTGTTTCATCTAAGTTGTCTAGTTTGTTAGCATATAGTTGTTCATAGTATCATCTTATGATTTCTTCTGTTTCTTCAGGGTCTGTGGTAACACACCCCTTCTTGTTTCTGATTTTGTTTATTTGCACCCTCTCTATTCTTTTCTTTGTCAGTCTTGCTAGTGGCCCATCAATTTTATTGATTTTTCTCAAAGAACCAACTTTTGGTCTTATTGATTCTTTCTATTGTTCTTTTGTTCTCCCATTCATTTATCTCTGCATTAATCTCTGTCATTTCTCTTCTTCTGTTTCCTTTGGGGTTAGTTTGCTGTTCTTGCTCAAGTTCCTCCAGGTGTGCTGTTAAGTCCTCAATTTTTGCTCTTTCTTGTTTTTTTAATATAGGCATTTAGGGCAATAAATTTCCCCTTCAGCACAGCCTTCGCTGCATCCCATAAGTTCTGATAAGTTGTATTCTCATTTTCATTCATCTCCAAATAGCTACTGATTTCTCTAGCAATTTCTTCTTTGAACCACTGGTTGTTTAAGAGAATGTTATTTAATCTCCATATATTTGTAAATGTCCTCATTCTTTGGTGGTTATTGAGATCCAGCTTCACCCTATTGTGATCAGAGAAAGTGCTTTGAATAATTTCAGTGTTTTTAAATTTATAAAGACCTGTTTTGTGCTCCAGCATATGATCTATCCTGGAGAATGTTCATGAGCACTAGAGAAGAACGTATACCCTTGTGTTCTGGGGTGCAAGGACCTATATATGTCTGTTAGGTCTAATTCATTTGTCAAGTTACTTAGCTTCTCTATTTTCTTGTTGATCTTATGCCTGGTTGTTCTGTCTATAGAGGAGAGTGGTGTATTGAAGTCTCCTATTATAATTGTTGAAGCAACTATTGCTCCCTTCAATTTTGCCAGTGTCTGTCTCATGTACTTTGGAGCTCCTTGATTGGGTGCATAAGCATTTATGAGTGTTACATTTTCTTGGTGAATTGACCCTTTAATTGGTATATAGTGTCCTTCATCTCTTATGATGTCTTTACATTTAAAATCTATTTTGTCCGATATTAGTATAGCTACTCCTGCTTTCTTTTGGTTACAACTTGTGTGGAAAAACATTTTACATCCTTTCACTTTCAATCTATTTGTATCCTTGTGTCTAAGATGAGTCTCTTATAAGCAGCTTATAGCTGGATTATGTTTTTAATCCATTCTACCAATCTGTGTCTTTTAATTGGTAAATTTAGTTCGTTGGCATCCAAAGTTATTACTGAAAAGACATTTCTTGAATCTACCATCTTATCTTTTTATTATATTTGTCAGATCTGTATATTCTTTTCCTTCTTTCTCTTTGTATTCTTTAAATTACCCATAGAGATACTCTTCAATTCTGTGCCTTCCTCCAGACCTCCCTCTCCTTTCTTTTTTTTTTTTTTTTTTAGCCAGCAGAACGCCTCTTAGTATTTCTTGTAGGGCCGATCTCTTGTTGACAAATTCTTTCGAGATGTCTTTGTTTGTGAAAACTTTAATCTCCCCCTCAGTTTTGAAAGACAGTTTGGCTGGGTACAGAATTCCTGGTTGGAAGTCTTTCTCTTTCAGGATCTTGAACATATCATATCCCTGCCTTCTTGCCTCCATGGTGCTAGTTGAGTAGTCTGAGCTCAGTCTTATTTGGTTTCCCTTGTATGTAGTAGATTTTTTTTCTCTTGCCACTTTCAGGATTTTCTGCTTTTCTTCAACATTCAACATACTGATTAGTATGTGCCCTGGAGAGGGCCTATTTGGATTTATTCTGTTTGGAGTTTGTTGGGCCTCTTTGACTTGTATAGTTATGACCCTTATGAGGGTTGGGAAGTTTTCCCCCATTATATCCTCAACTATTCTTCCTAGCCCTTTACTTCTCTC
>PVIY010031422.1:0-29941 GCA_004026745.1 Myrmecophaga tridactyla | reverse complement strand
TAAATCCCATTTCGTAAAGGTAGAATAGTCTCGATTCAATACTGTATGTTTGAAACTGTAATGAGATCATCTCCCTGGGTGATGTGATTCAGTCAAGAGTGGTTGTTAAACTGGATTAGGGGATGACATTTCTCCACCCATTTGGGTGGATCTTGATTGGTTTATTGGAGTCCTATAAAAGAGGAAACATTTTGGAGAATGAGAGATTCAGAGAAAGTGACACTATGAAGCAGAGAGTCCACCAGCCAGTGACCTTTGGAGATAAAGAAGGAAGACGCCTCCCGGGGAGCTTCTTGAAACCAGAAGCCAGGAGAGGAAGTTAGCAGATGACGCCGTATTCGCCATGTGCCCTTCCAGCCAAGAGAGAAGCCCTGACTGTGTTCGCCATGTGCCTTCTCACTTGAGAGAGAAACCCTGAACTTCATCGGCCTTCTTGAACCAAGGTATCTTTCCCTGGATGCCTTTGATTGGACATTTATTCAGACTTGTTTTAATTGGGACATTTTCTTGGCCTTAGAACTGTAAACTAGCAACTCATTAAATTCTCCCTTTTAAAAGCCGTTCCGTTTCTGGTATATTGCATTCCGGCAGCTAGCAAACTAGAACAATCATATATAAAACTATTTCTAAACTTTTGTTTGTTCCTGAAGTCCAATGTCGACAAGCAGGTCCCCTGGCTGAGTGCCCAGTAGGTTCCAGTCTACGCTACAGACCGTCTCTGCTACGTGCTAGAATGATACTGATGAATAATTTGGGTGAACAGTGTTTATATATTCTAATTGGATTTATTCATTTTTATCTGCTGCTAGTTTTAAATGAAAATAAACAGTGAATATACAAAAATATTTAAGAATATTTATGCTAAGAAGGGCTCTATAAATAATTTGGCAGTTATACTTTGCAAGTTTACTTGTTGATTTCTATGAGTACAGCTAATGGTCTACCTTGGGTATAGTTAATGGCCTACTTTAATTTTGGGCTTTATTTGTTCTTTTGCCCATGCTTTCTAATGGAATTGTACAGTTTCATTAATGAATCAAAATAAAATGTAAACATTTTAAATACAATGGACAGGTCCTTTATTACTCATACACTTAAATGTGATTTTTTTTAAATGTGATTTTTAAAACATATTTGTGCCACTTTGAAACTGTCTTGAACCCAGAAAAGCCATGTTCTTTAATCCTCATTCACTATTGCTGGGTGGGATCTTTTTGATTATTGCCATGGAGATGTGATCCACTCAAATGTGGGTGGTAACTTTTGATTCATTGGTTTCCATGAAGATATATCTCCACCCATTCAAGGTGGGGTTGCTTACTGGAGCCCTTTAAGAGGGAACCATTTTGGAAAAAGCTCTAGTGCTGACAGAGCCCACACAACCAGAGATCTTTGGATATGCAGAAGGAAAATGCCCAGGGAAACTTTATGAAAGCTAGCAGACATCGCCATGTATCTTCCCAGCTGTGAGAAGTGTCCACAACCCAAAGATCCCAGTAGACACCAGCCACATGCCTTCCCAGATGACAGAGGTGTTCCAGATGGTATCAGCCTTTCTGGAGTGAAGGTAACCTCTTGTTGGTGCCCTAATTTGGACATTTTCACAGCCTTAGGACCATATACGTCCAACTTCATACATTCCTTTTTAAGAAGCCATTCTATTTCTGGTATATTGCATTCTGGCAGCTTTAATAAACTAAAACAATACTCATGTACATATCTGTGTGTGTGCAGAAAGTAGAGAAAGCCAATGCTGGCCAAACCAGAAGGGGATGTTTGGAAAGAAATAATGAAAAAGATGTTCATTTTTCCTATTATTCCCTTCTAGGTTCCTGTGATGATATTTCCATTTCTGCTCTTGGTTCTTGGCATTCTTATTCAAATAGCAAACTATTATTTGTCGTGTGAGGCTATGTTTGTGAGTTTGAACTTTAAACTGTGTATCTGATGGAGGCAGAATGGAAATAAAATCTAAGATCAGGAAAGATATACATAATGTCTGAACAATCAAAGGTCATTCTTTTCTTTTGAGAAAGTACTTCTAGTGTAGGTACATACACACTTACAAATCACCAAAGAAGAAAAGTTAAAATAGCCATTCCAGAAATGATCATCATGATGTATTTCTCATTCCAATTTCTATTTTTTAAAGTCTTTCCATATCAAATAAAAAAAAAAGAAATACGTATCATCAGAAAATCTTCATGGCAATAAGCAGCATCAGTAAAGAATATAATACAACTTAGGAAATTAACTAAGATCTTTATGATACCAGTTATTGCAATAATAAAACAAATTAACATCCTTTGAGTTTCAGTGAATAAAAGGGAAATAGATCAAGATAAATTATAAGCAAATTCATAGAATTCTTGTGAAATCAATATTGCTGTTAATTAAAAACTCTGCTAATTCTACCAAATTATTCAGTGAGTTTGTCCTCTTAGGTAAGGCTTAGATTTTCTTCCTAATTTCAAATCTGTGTCTAAACAACATCTACACACAAACTATATCTGAAACTATTGTCTTACAGAGATGCCAGTCTTCATCCCACCTTAGGGGCTTTGCGTGTACTGCTCTCTGGTGGAACTTTCTCTATGAGACCATGGCACCACTGCTCCTTTTCATTACCCACTGACCCTCTGATTGTCCTCATTTAAGTTAATCTTTGTACTTGCTGCTATTCTAAATTACTTAGTTCTTTATTATCTGACTACTGGAACTACTATGAGAGTAAGTACTTTGTCTCACTTTTTCACCAGGAAATAGTTGGCCTAAAATCAAGCTGTTACTCAATAATTACTCGTTGAAACAAATTTTGATTAATATATTCTATAGGCTCCAGAAATTTCACTCATGTCCATTTAGAGACATCTACCCTGCATAAAAAATGAAATACATTGAAAAATAATGGTTGCTTTTTTCCAAAATCCATTAATGAAGGAAAAATCTTATGGTAAGGGATAAAAACACACTATAAAAACAGTGAGCAAAGTTAACAATGAATCATGCAAATCAGGAACAACCACCACCACCACAGGGATAAGCCAATCCAGAAGAAAGTAGAAATGACTTTAAAATGCTGAAAGAAAAATAAAATGCCCAATAAAAATTATGTTTACAGTGAGAACTCATTGAAAACAGAGTGCTACTAAAAACAAAAAAAAAGAAAAGTGGACAAAAATTCTTAGGGAATTTTATGTAAAGAGAGCTTTACCATTCAATTTCTAGGCTAGAACCTGCATAAATGGAATGGTTAATGACTCTACTAATCATCTTGGTTTGCTAAGCTTCCGCTTTGCTCAGTGAACTGTGTAGAAGGGAAGGTTAGCTGAGCTGACATACCAATGATCCTTTGCAGTGGCAACACAGACCTCTGCCCCTGTGAGAAAAACAGGCCAAAGTGGGTGACAGAGAGTCTGCTGACATTCATCAGATGGCCCAGATTTTGCACAGATGTCCTGCTCCTGGGGCTTGCTAATTGAAAGTCCTGGGCTGGGCAGATGTCGGACACGCGAAGCAGAGACAGAGACATGACACCGGCAGCGGGGGAAGACAGATTTATTAGCAGAGGGGCAGCATGGAGAGTTGACTCAAGAAATCACTCCCACCTGCCTGGCTCCAAGTAGGAGTTTTAAAGAAATTTGAGGGTAGAGTTAGGCAGGTTTCTCACAGGTGGGTCCTTGAGAGTTTGGTGGCCTTCCATGGGTGAAAACAGGGCTTTAGTTCTGCAAGATTGTAACTATGGGAAGGGGAACGTTGGGGCAAGGGAGTTTTTTTATCACAGGAAAGCTGCAAGGTTGTAACTGCCAGAGAGCAAATGTCTGTATGCAAGGGTTTCTCACCAGGTGAGGGCCAGAGGGCCTCAAGATGTTGGCTCTCTGTGGTGATATCTTCAGCCTTGCTGTCCTTGCTTGTTTCTCCGGTTCACCTCTCACGTGAATTAACGACCATTTTGTCCAAAGATATTTGCCCTGCATACTTACCACTCAGCCCTCCTCTCCCCTGAGTGGCCATATAAACTATCCTCAAACTGCAACTCTCTGGGCAGGCATCCATTCTGAACTGCTCCACATGCATGTTGCTTTTGCCCAATAAAACCTCATTTTTGCCTTTTCAGCAAGTCCCCTGAGCTTTCATTTACAAACCTTAGCAATCAGGCGGAAAAAATGATAGTGGATGGCAAATATGCAAATAGAAATTTTATTTCCTCATTTTTAAAGAGTGTATTGTCTGTTCAAAACAAAGCTGATTATACTGTACTGAAGGGTTTGTAATGCATATAAAAGTAAAATGTATGATAAAGTAGCACTAAGAAGGGGAGTAAACAAAATGGAAGTTCACTTTTGTAATTCACTTATTGTTATAAGTGAAATTTTATAATATCGTTTAAAAGAAACTGTCATTAGTTAAAGATCCATATTGTGCACTCTTAGAAGTCTGTGATCTTTGATAACATGGCCTGGGAAGACTTGCAAGTGGGGTAATTGTTACTGGAAACTGGAGCAACTTATTTTATAGTGGTAGACAGTTTAGCAACACTGTTGCTTGGGTTTATATAGAAAATCTAAAATGCAAAAGATGGAAGATAAGATAAAAGAGACACTGTTAAACAGGAAGGAGCAGGTCGCGATGGTTTGGAGAATTCTCAGCCTCTCCATATCATATGGCAAACTGTGTTAAAATGAAGAAATGGTTTTGGAGCAAAGATCAAATCCAGGACACTCCTAGAAAAATGTGGTCTAAAGATGAAGCCCAAGATGTAGCTGTAAAATTCTTTGAGAAGATTTAAGGAAGATCAAAGATGGTACCTCGGAATGTTATTCAGTTAGATAAAAGATCTTCAACAATATAAAGTATATGAAACACATCCACTCAATCAAACAATAGAGCCCCTAGAAAGCTTAAAGACATTGCCCCATAGCCTCATCTGCAGAAGCCCAAGTTAGAGAATAACTCATCTCAAAGAGATTAGCTTTTGTTTAATAGACTAAATCGCAATAAGATTCACATATACCTGCAACGTTGTAACAAAAATGATATATGTTGAAACATTGACAGTTAGACTGCAGGAGACTCAAACAGTTCAAAATGCCAAACTTCTTCAAGCTGGTAGCAGGCTTAATATGCTATTTAGACTTGAATATTACTAACTTTCAAGAAAAAGAGAGGATGACTGAGCGTATAGAATTAAGAGCCCAGAGAGTGGCTCCAAGAGCTATGCAGAATCATTTCTTAATCTTTAGGACTAGGTCCCTAATCAAGGAAATTCCACCATCTACTTGGCAATATTTCAAAACTCTCATAGGTTATGACCTTTGCATATTGCATCTTTCTCATTCCTTTCTTTTGCATAGGAGCATCTATGGCAATCATTTTATGCTCTTCTCACCATTGTATGATGAGTGTCTGGGAGGCAGTTAATTTGTTTCTTGTTTCACAGCTCTTCAGATTAAGAGCATCTTTTCTGTACCTGGATCTGATTTAAATGAAAAGATCCTGGATTTCAAGGTGATGCTATAATGGAACAAAACTTTTGAGGAATGCATGAGGGAATGAGTGTATTTTGCAAGTGGGAAGGCTGTGAATCATTGGGTGCCAGAGAGCAGACCGTGGTGGCCAGTCTCAGAGATGACTCCTGATGATCTCCACCCCCTGGTACTTACACATTTGTGTTGTCCCCGCCCTCAAGGTACCAATAGCCTATGGAAAAAGAAGGGTGTGTCCCTTCAATGAGGTTATAGAGCACTTAAGGCTTGGCTTTCTGGGGAACACAGAGGTTGGGACTGGGAAATTTTGAAACTGAAGCAAATTTCATATGGGAACTGCCTGCCCTCAGAATGAATTCTCTCCATATATCTCTGATGGCTTTTAATTTAACACCTTTCCTTTACAACTCTTTTGTATTCCATTTTCAAAAATGTTTTTGGCTACTAAAGAAATGGACTACCTATTTATCAATCTACACATATATAGGCATCTGTGTATATGTATGTGGTTATAAATTCATTGATTACACATTTTCAATATATGTACCTGAGATTATTTAAAAGTTGAATAACTTAGTTTGGAACTATTTTAACTCCTCTACCTATTCCAATGAAAGGATACATATTCCCTTGCCTGCTCACACTGTTTTTGAAATATATTAACAATCTTTGGTTTGTGCAGATTTGTTGTATTGCCGTTTTGGTGTGTGTCTTTAAACTCTTTACTTAAATATTAACTTAGCTGTGCTCCCCTCTAGAATTCCCATGTAAATGCACTGGGTTACAGGAGGATATGCTAATAATGAGTCCTTACTGCCTTTCACTTGAGGTAGATGCATTGACTTATGTATAGTATATGCTGCCATTAGATTTACCCAGTGAAGCTGTACATAAAATAAAGGTCTAATTTCTATTTCACACTTTTACCTCAGTACCTCAATGATCCTTTTAAAGTACAGTGATTACACTGGATTTAGAAGGCCAACTATTATCTGCTCTAGGGGAGATATATCTTTGATTGTGATCTTTTAGATTTCTACTTGGGAAGAGAGTAAGCTCTTGAGGATAGGGCCCACACTGTATCAATTTCTTTTATCCTCCACAGTGTTTTGCAGTTTCAGTAACTGTTTAATGAATTAAGATAAATCCATCTATACTCTCATACAAAAGCAATGTTCTATTTCTTCTCAAGTCTTCTAAAACAGGAGAGAAGTTCACCAACAATATAAAGGAAGAAATAAGTGCAAAATGATTTCTTCATTTAAGAAATATAAAGGTAGAAATAAGTGCAAATATAAAGGAAGAAATAAGTGCAAATATGACTCATTCTCTGATACAACCTCCCTTGTCAGCATTCTTTTCCATGGGATCTTTCAGCTATTGCATCTGTCACATCAGTGCTTGTGGTTAAGGAAGGTGAATAATTAGAGAAGAGAAACAGTAGAGCAAAGCATTTGCTAAAAGAATATACAAATCTCCCTAAAATACCATGTCTTCTGCACTCTTCTCCAGTTAAAGACCAGTTGGCAGTGCTGCCCTTTAATTTAATGAGTGTTATCTGTCAAAATATTCTTTGAAGGCTTCTTTAAGCCCATTAGGACTTTTTTTTTTGGTAACACCCTTAAACATGCTCACTTTTGGATAAAAATGGGAAAAGAGAGAGAGATAGCTAATGTGATCCATCACAGGCATAAATCTTTGAGATATTCTTAAGTATTAAAAAGGGTCCTATATCAGCTTTACAGAACTGCCCTAAAATATTATAAACATTTTTTTCTTTGAAATAATAAACCATTTAGTAAGAATATCATTGAATTAAAAATCGGGGATCAGAGGAAATGTTGTCCTTTTGGGATTTGTATTCCAATTCTCTGAAGATTTTATATTACCCGGGAAGAAATATGAGTCTTCAACCCAAAAGCCATGATCACCATTGTCTTGGTCATCTGCCTAAGATGTGGGCTGGAACTCTAAAGACTTTCCCCGTTTTTTCCCCTTCCCGTCTATTTTTTAAATAATCTTTGGGAGTTTAGGAGAAGCGTACAATACTCTGATGGCATCTTTTAAACTAAAGTTCTGAGTTGACCAGCCGCAACTTGGTAGATACTGCCCAAACCTACCTTTGTGCCCAAATGCTTTCACCCTTCACAGAAAAAGACAACAAACAAAACAATAATTTTCCTGCAGCCATTAAATTAAAAGGGCACCTTTCTAATTCACCAAGGAATAGGCAGAGTCAAGACTAACAGAAGGGTATAGAGCATTAAAGAAAATAAATAAGAAAGCCACCTGGCAAATATCAAAACCAACACTTGAAACTAAGTCCCTTTGTTTGGGATCAGTGGGTACTGAAATGCGCTTTCTCTGAAACAACACTCTACAGGAAATATTAAAATCCACCTCTGTTGTCCCTCAGCTAAAAGGAATAGAGTTGAACACTTTCTGTAATTTTGACCTTGATATAACAGAAGCTAGGTGAGCTCAAGAGGAACTCTGCCTTGGGCGCTGAATGAAATGCATCTGCCATCCATCGCTGTTGCATTAGGGTATTAGAGAAAGGGAAGAGAGAGAGCAGGTGAAGCAAGAGTTCAAATGTGGGGGTGGGTTGGAGTGGGTGGGAGAAGGGATTAGACACAATGGGAGTGAGGAAATAATAAATTCCTCAGAAGACTTTGAAAGAATAGAAAATGAAGTCATGTTTTGAGGTTTGTAGTATCCTGGGAGCTGATTGCTTCATAAGAAATGCACTTTTAGACAGGTGACTTGAAGTACAATGTGTGACCTTTATTTCCTTTCCTGCCTCAAACTTGGCCAAACTTTTTGCCAGTTTTCCTATGAACGTGAATTACTGCGACAATGCTTACTTTTAACAGCACAGATTTCTCCAAGCAGCAACATTAAGCTTAAATTTAATGTTGAAGCTTATTCTAATATAGCTTAAACATTAAGTTCATGGTTTGTTTATATTCAAGTCATGTTTAAGGGATATATACAAACACCATCAGATTGTCAACTTAATGATGTATTTCCAAGCCTAAAAAGAAATGTAAATGCTTATATAAACAGTCAGAAAAAAGTCATGTATTGCATTTTCATTGGAACTTCTGTTTCTAGAGCTGATTGTTGCACGAAGGTCTCTGTCTTTATACAGGAAAACGTATAGGTTTTTACTAGAACTACCTTTGTAGTATAATATCCACTTTCTGTGAAAGAGAAGCCTTAAATAAAATTGCATAATCCTAAACAAACCTTTAAAATTAGCATATGGATCAGAGACAGAAACTTCTTTAGTTGTTTACTAAGTATTCATCCTTTGTTCACGATACTGAGGACCTTTCACCATCAACTGAGAAAATAAATGAGCCCGTATGCAGTGAGCTGGGTTAGATCCAGTGAAATATTGTAGGGACAACCAGATTCCCAAGGAATTTACCAAATGACTGTAGATCTCAGCTTGATTACTCATAGATAGCCATTCATTCATTCTCAACAGGTGGTGTTTGTTCCCCACCATATGGAAGGTCAGGTGGCTAGTGCTGAACTCCTCGCAGTTGAAATGTACTACACTTCTGGCCCCTGAGCTCCAGGATGATCCTTTCTCTCAGTTTGCTCCATTATCAGGAAAGCCCTTGAGATTTTCTCTCCAAAGATCTTTTTTTTTTTAAATTTTGAAAAACGGGAGTCAATATCTTTATTCCTTTAGTAACACATTCAAATATAACATCCAAGGCCTGCCGGATTAAGCTGTTAGATTTCTTGTCTGGCTAATATTCCCCCAGAATCAGACAAATTAGGCAGAGTGGATTGTTGAAATTATTTAAAAAGATAAACAGCCATAGAAGGGAAATAAACTCTAGGAACTAGGGAACTTGAGTAACTAAATCTCCTAGGAAACATTTATAGCAGATGGTAAAGTATGCAGTCTTGTTATAAATGAATCTCAAGATATTCAGTGCAGCTTTATAATTTCTTACTACAATAACAAATGGCAGCCAGCCTCTGCCGTGAACACATAGTGCTCTACCACCCTTTGCTCCATCTTAAATTAAGTCTGTTTCTGCTCACACAGAAAAATCTGTCTGTGGTAAAGCACTGCTTAGAATATGCAAGGATGTTAATCTAGATACCACAGAGAAGCCTGCTTTACAGAACTTCATAATACTTTCTTCGTGAATTATTCTCTGGCTGCTTTTCAGGTAATATTACAAGTTATCATAATGTATTTCATTCTCTAGCCAAATGAGTTAAGACTCTGTTTGTTGCCGAAACCCACGCATCGTCTAAGTTTGTGTTAGCACTCTGTCATACCAACTGGACAAATGTTATCACCACTATCAGACAACTGGGATCAAAACTCAGCCCCTCTACTCACTGACCATATAAATAAGGACATGTAACTCAACCCTTCTGAGGCTCAGCTGCCTCACCTGTTCAATGGATACCCATTTATTTACCACATAAACTATTACCAGGGATTAATTGATAAAACATGTGCTTAGAACAGTTCCTAATTCATAATAAATTATCATTACTAAGACAGTATTTATTAACATGTGATTTTACAGTAATTAATATAATCTAAGCTATTCATTTGATGTTTAGACATTACTATTATAGTGTCATGAAGTCAACTTTGTAACAAAAGTAACAGAATAGGGCAGGCCATGGTGGCTCAGCAGGCAAGAATGCTTGCCTGCCATGCCAGAGGACCCGGGCTCGATTCCCTGTGCCTGCCCATGTTAAAAAAAAAAAAAGAAAGTAACGGAATAACAAATCTCCATAATTATTTTTTCCATTATTGTATTATTGGATAAACTCAATGACCTATTCCTGAGTTGAACATATATTTTATTTATGCAATTAATAGTAAATTCTTAAGATCTTTCACTCAAATAAAGGTCTGAATCCTCGGTGCACCATCTAGAAGTTGTGTGTTGTTGAGCAAATTACTTAATCTCATTGCATCTCAATTTCCTCATATTCCAAATATAAGCATACTTACCTCATAGCTATGAAGTTTACGTGAGAGAATCCACACATGCAATGTAATACTTTACACAATTCCTAGCATGTAGTAAGCCCCCAGAAAATTTTAGATATCTGGATATGATTAATATACTAAGTCCCTAAATTGATGGTAATCTATGAAACTGCATGTTTATAATTATGTCTTTGTATCATTCACTGCACTTGGCACACTGTCATGCATATCGTAGGCATTCAGTATTAGTTAACTTTTTCTTCTATCAATCCTACCATAAAATTCTGCCACTCCTCTTAACATAGTATCATGACATAAAATTCTGCCACGCCAAGTAAAAACAGTCAAGAAAATTTTAAAATGTTTTATTAAATTTATGTAGTGTTGACACTTTGCCTTTCAGATGCTATCACTCATGTTCCTGCCCTCGAGTCCTTCAGGAGTCTTTATGTGACCCAGCCCTCTACACATACCTTGCACACCTAGCCCTAGTAATGGTCAACATAAAAATAAGTCCAATAATGCCTATAACTCACTGCGTGGAATTCCCCATTCTACGTAAACTCTGACCACAACTAACTCAATAGAACATTTTAGGAAGATAAACTAATTTATATTAAAGTGATACCAAGTTTGACACCAAACTTGCTGTGCTGGTTTGAAACTGTTGTGGACCCTAGAAAAGCCATGCTTTTTGAACCTCATTCACCACCCAATTGTAGGTGGTAGCTTTTGTCTCCACCCATTCAAGGTGGGGCTGCTTACTGGAGCCCTTTAAGAGGGAACCATTTTGGAAAAATCCAGAGAGCCAATAAAGCCCACACAGCCAGAGACCTTTAGAGATGGAAAGGAAAATGCCTCTGGGGGAGCATCATGAAACAAGAAGCTGGGAGAGAAAGCTGGCAGATGTCCCCATGTTCCTTATTCTCATCTGAGAAAGAAACCCTGAACTTCATTGGCCCTGTCTTTGAAATTAAGGCATCTTTATCTGGATGCCTTAGTTCAGACATTTTCATGGCCTTAAAACGGTAAATTTGCAACTTAATAAATTTTTAAAAGTTGTTCTGTTTCATGTATATTGCATTCTGGCAGCTTTAACAAACTAAAACACTTGCTTTGCATGCACTTCCAAAGGAATCCTTTAAAGGACAAGGCTTCTGTCTAGAATCAGTAAAACTATAATTGTGGGATTTCAAACAATGGGGCTTTAAATAGATCATTTATTTATTTCTACAGATAGTAATGAATTTCTTGGGTATACAGAAAGGCAACTATTATATCTATTTTTATTTCTATTAATGCTACTCTAGATGCTGAGATTTTGTATTTTTAATATCATTAACTGGGAGATTTAAGGCTATTAGAAGATATTGTTTCCTATTTTTAATTTCCTCTCCTATTTGTAATGCACTTAAAGTAAATTAGTAGCATACACTATTATATTTTCCTTTGCATAAAAATATTTTGAAATATGTTTGGAACCAAAGCAAAAATATATGTGACTAATAGCACATAAAAGATAATCTGCTGCTATTTATTGATCTTAGGTAAATGAGTTGGCTTCAGGGAAGGTGATCTTAATTTTCTTCCCCTTCATTTAATGGCAGTTTTTGGATTGTTATAGTATGTATTGACTAAGAAAATGAGAAGACTTTTTTCTTGTATTTTGTTTCATTGGTTGCTTGTTTGTTTTGAAAGTCAGCTCGAGGTATAAACTTTGGTTAAAAGTAATGTTCTAGAGACAGCCAGATAGAAGTTCAAATTCATACACAAATTGCTTAGGCTCTCTAAGCCTCAGTTTTCTGCCCTGTAAAACTGGAATAAATTTGGTAGCCACCTGTTGGGGCCCCTGTAATAACTAACGAGATAATGCTGGTATACAGCTAACCGAAAGCCTGAAAGTTGCCTGTGTCAATAACCTAAGCTATTATCATTATGATTGTAATATTTAAGTCATTTCCTGGCAGTTGGGTTGATCATTGTTGCCTTGGAGGGAGGGGATTTAAAAATTAAGAACTGTAGGGGGTGCGAGGATGGTTCTGTGGTAGAATTTTCGCCTGCCATGCTGGAGACCCAGGTTCAATTCCCCACCCATGTACTTCCCAAACAAACAATCAAATAAACCAACCAAAACAAACAAACAAACAATTCAACAAATGGTGCTGCAGTAACAGGACACTCACATGGAAAAAGAATGACATGTGACTCCACCATACAGTATAGAAAAAGAAATTAAGAACTGTTTTTTTTTTTTTAATTTAGATCTCAGACCCAATATAAAATACCTGATGGGCAACAGTGGCATCTGATGGGGACAGGGATAGAAACCCTTAATGCAAGTATGAGAGGAGGAAAAACTTGATAGGATATGATATAGGCTATATAGATTGTGGAAATATAAGTCAAGATTCTAGGTATTGTACAATGATGTAAACTTCAGCATTGCTTTTACCAAAGAAGAAAGTAAAAACAAGCAAACCTCTGAGTGCCATCTCATGGAAAAAACTTCTGTTACATCTGATAGGGTCTTATCTCACAATATAGCTATACTAGTTTGGAGAACTGTTGAAACTAATTTAACTTTAGTATGAATTATTTTATCCCAGCTACTGGGCAAACATTGCCTTTGATAGGATGGATGAAAAGAGATATGGGGAAGATTAGTTCTGGAACATCTAAGAGGGTCTAAGAAGAGGAATAGGATCTTGGGAAATGGAGAGCAGGGTAACATAGCCACGGAAGGAGAGGAGGGCACAGGGCGGGGAGAACACAGAGCTCTGTGGGAACAAGCAGTCTAGGTTTGTGTCCCTACGCTCTGGGGCAAGAAAAGTGGAAAATGAATTCTCACTCCATCAAAAGCAGCATGATCTTGGGCATGGTATTTACCAGAGCCTTTGTTCCTTCCACTGAAATTGTAATAATCGAACTAAATAATACATCTGGAGAATAGTACTTTGGCATTTTGTTCCATAAAACTTAGCTATTTTGTCAGAGCCTCACAATTTTGCCTGAGGCTGACACTGTATCCAATGTTAGGTTTTTCAAGGAACTGTTCACCATCAGGAACTGAGCTGGATGCAATTGAGGAGATCAAAAACAAATTTCAAAAAATACATGTAAAAGAGGGACATGTATACAAAGCCCATATGCAATCCCCTAGGGAGCCTCGGAATGTGGCACATGCCCACCCCCTCCCTCCTTATACTACACGTGAGTCCATTTCCCAGGGATCATTACAATGTCTTCTTTCCAAAGGTCCCTAAGTAGGCTCTTTTAAAATTATGAGCACGTTCACAGTCGGGTCCATTTACTCTATTGGCAACTTTTAAAAATAAAGCTGAATGGGTGCACAGGTGGGTCAGTGGTGGAATGCTTGCCTTCCATGAGGGAGACCTGGGTTCGATTTCTGGACCATGCACCCCCCAAAAAATAAATAAATGAATAAATAAATAAATACATAAATAAAACTGAAAGCATTTCTCCTAAAATCAGAAGTTTTGTCATTTCAGCATGGTAGGAAGGAAAAATCACAAGCTTTGAAACCAAGCAATTTATACCCTTTCTAAGCCTTTTTATTTTATTTTTATCTAGAATATAGGATCATAATTTCAACTCTGCAGGATCGTTATGAGGGTTAAATATAAATTACCTTCTGGTTCATAGTGTTGGTACATAGTACTCAATGAATCATAGTTAATATTATGAATATGATTTTAACAGCAAACCATAGAAAAAATAATATAATACGGATGCTTAGAATCTATCAAAACAGGTTGTAAAAATGACTTAAAGAAACATCCACCATGGCAGTGACTAACATTTTGAAAAGCTTTATTCTTCCGGAGAGAACCATAGCCAAACATCATGTCTGCACTTCTCTGTTCCTCTTGCCAAGAAGGATAATATTTGTGATACATTGACTAACTCTAATGAAAATTTTTATTGTTAAGACACAAAATATTTCCCAACACAGCACATAAGGTCTTTGTGCTCATGTCAGCACTGGAGATGAATTTCTAGGTAAGAAGGAGAGAAATTGCTCATTCTTAGAGATATCAAAACACTAAAGTAAAAAAAGAAAATTAAATTACATGGGAGAGTTTTTGTTTTTGTTTCATATTCTTTTGTTTCAGTGCCTGAACTGAAAAATATACTTAACTGTCAGGAAACATCCAGCCCAGGAATTACACACTTTTAAAACCAGTATGTATGTTACATAATGACAGTTTTCAGTTACACTATGCAGGCAATTTACATGATACCCCACTGCATTTGCTTTGTGAAGCTCCTTGGAGACACAAGCAAGAAAATTACTGTATTCTTTCTGTCATAAAATGAGAGGAAAACAAACTGACCATTTCTCACATAAACTTGCGAGGGCTTTCCTTCCCCCCATAATGAGTCATTTTGTTATTTTTGATTTAATACTATTACTAGGTGGCAGTTCCCAGGGATGCCTAGGGAGCTAGCTTTAACATAAATTCAATGTATTCTCTCTTATTAAAGCAGTTGAGCTGTTTATCCCCAGTAGTTATTAAGTCTATGTTTCATTTTCATATATATGTGGATTTAATGTTTTTTTTCTAAGAACTATTTTAAAAATGGTATTTATTAAAACTCTCATCTTTACATTTTCTATGCACCAAAAGAGCAGATGATCCCCATTATTAACATGAACCAAATTGGACATTAGGAGTGGAAATCTTCAAGTAATGAGGGGAAATGTTTGCAATTTAATTATTTTATCCGAAAGTGGAATGTTATTATTCAGGAATATATTTTTAGATTAATAGCTTCCAAACATATACATATAAAATCTAACTAGAAATAATTTTTATCTATTGGTAGCCCAAAGCCAAGTGACTCCTGAATAACTAGGAGTTTTGGACAATATAGGGCTTATGTTAAACTGAACCATGGAAAGTCCACCCAGGCATGTGGCTGTGTCACCCTTATAAATCCACAAATCCCTTGATTATCTAAGGGATAATCACAGGTCCATCCACGTGCCTTGGTGATGAAAACTTGTTCTCATCAGAGGCAGCCAATTTCATTTTTAATTCACTCTAAATATTCGAAACTTCTTGCTGATTCTGAGTCAAAAATACATCTTGCTGTAACATTAATAGTCTTGGTTTTACATTTGAAATTATTATCTTGGATCAGACCAAACCATCCCTCCATATGACAGACTTCCAATAAGTTCAAATGATTTATGTACCCAATAATACCCCAACCAGTTTCCCCTACTCTTTAGAAACAGAAAAAACAAACAAAAAGGTTCTTTAGCCACACTTGATGATGTTGTTTTGAATCCCTTCATCATCATGGTATCTTACATTTGGATAGTCCCTGGTTTCTTTTTCTTGCTGTTAATGAAGGCATGAAAACTAGTCTTCAGGCATGGTCTAACCAGAGAAGAGCAAGGCTTCCACTAACCTTACTCCAACCACTCTACTTATAAAAGAAAATCATCATTTTCCTTGAAGTCAATCACTCCGCCAATTTGGTTTAGGCAGGGGTCAGCACACTTTTACTGTACAGGGCCAGAGATGAAATATTTTAGGCTTTGTGGATCATAAAGAATGTGTCTCAACTACTCAATTCTGCTGTTGCAATAAGACAGCAACTATAGAAAATACATAAAAGGATAGGTGTACTTGTCTGCCAATAAAACTTTACTTACAAAGCAGGTAGTGGGCTGGATTTGGCCTAAGATCCATTCTTTGATGCCACTGGATTTAAGATATAGCTAGCAAAAAGGTGCTTGTTACAGTGACATTTAGCTTTTCAAACACATCTGTCTCATCCTGGCATTGTATATTTTTATGCATATGTATAATATTCAGGAGTCTTCCTTATTAAGTTTCATTTCCTAAAAGCTGATCCACAATCTTACTTCACAAACACCAATTTAAATTCTTATTTTATTTTTCAACATATTAGATATTCCTTAAAGTTTTACGTCAATTGTTGTATGTCTTTATGTGTTTTCAGAGGAACAAGTCTAAGTTACTGATGAAAATGTTATCAGGACACCAACAAAAATGAGGTTTGTCATACCGGTTTTATTTACCACTTACTTAGGAGTGTAGTTGTTATTAAACATTTAATAATTTATCAGATTATCCCATTATCACTCCATATTGCTCCTTCTTGTCCAAAGAATATGATGAGGTACAATGCCAAATTCTACACTGTTACTTTAGTGGGTATTTAATGTATTATTAGAAGATCTGCCTAAAAGAACTGAAATGGATTTATACTGAGTGCTTTCTTCATATAATACCATAATTTTAATAACTCATTCTAGAATAACTAATTATCTCTAATAATTAGCATTAGATTTATGTATCACTTTTTAGATACTTTTCTAAAATTATCTTTAAAAATCTGTCCAGAATCATTGCATACTTCCCATGTCATGTACCTTCATATGTCTATGTATTTGTTTGATTGCTTTCCTCTGAGAGGCAGTTTAAATGATAATATATTTGTCATCACAATTAATAAGAAGACAGAGTGTGTAGTTCTAAAGGACCCAGAAACACTCCCCTCATGCCAGCTGTTATCACTGTGTGAGTGATTATTTACTCCTTGTTGCAATATGGTTGTAGCAATTCCAAGGAAAATAATAGCACTGTGGCCACCAGAGAAATGATGAGGGAGGGAGGTAGGAAGGTAAGAAGGAAGGAAGGAAAGAAGAGAGGGAGGGACATTTTCTTCTGTATGACTCTTTAAATTAATGAGCTACTCTTTTTCCAGAGGTCTGATAACAGGTCTTATAACTCATTATAACCCAGCTATTCATATTCAAGACAAAATGGAACATCATGATTTGTTATCCCAGGGCTTGGTAAACTACCACTCTCAAATCTGGCCCACTACCTCTTGTAGTATGGCCAGAAAGCCAAGAATGGTTTCTCATGTTTGAAATATTGAAAAAAAAATGTCAAGAGAATAACAAGGATTCATGTTATTTCATGACATATGAAAATCATATAAAGTTTAAATTTCAGCATCTAAAATAAAATTTTATTAGAACATAATCACACTCATTCATTTATATATTGTCAATATATTGTCAATAGCTCTTTTATGCTATAGCACCAGGATTGGGTTGAGACAGATACTGGCCTACAAAGGCTGAAATATTTACAAAGTCACCCTTTACTGAAAAAAAAAAACACAATGTTGACCCCTGGTTTAGATTGTTCAATAATCCCATGGGGGGAATATTATTGATCTTCATTTGCAGTCAATCCCACAGTTATTTTTTTCTTGGCCTGGATAAATTTAGAAAATCTATGCACCTTCTTAAAACTCCTCACTTATCCAGAAAATTTTGATTTTTCTCGTTATTATATTTATTCTGCTATTTAACACATGAGATAGTTTTCTTCAGTAAGAAAGAAAGTAGCAAAACGGGAGTTCAACAGTCCTATTTTATTTTATCCAGTGGTATATTAGTAAATATTTAACAAACTATTTCCTAAGAAAAACTGATGTTAATTTTAGGTTTCCAATTTATGTGAAATTAAATACTTCTAAGATGAGCAATTTCAGATTGCCAACACAACATCATTGAATGTAGAGTTGGGAAGAGATGCATGCTGTCTGCTCTCATGAGCTGGCTCAAGCCACTGGTACCATCCCTCTCTAACCATGGTATCCTTTTTGCTTTAACCACAATGCAAAGGAAAAATAATCATTTTTATTATTTAAAAATCTCAAATCTTCCATGTTTCCTGATATTATTTTTATATGTTAGTGGTACTACTTTAGAGTGATTTTGTCAATTGTATTTTCTTTCTTCTATACATTTTTGGTTTGTGATCCTATTTTATTAGTTTATTTGCAGAGTCAGTTTTCTCAGTATGGGAGAAAGGAAACTGACATTGGTAAATGCACAACTGGGACCTTCCCTACCTAGAAGCACCTCTTGTATTTCTTTTAAACCTTTTAACAGCACTGTGAGATAAATATTATCTCTATTTTGTATCTGAAGGAATTTATATTCACAGATTGACATATTGTCCAGGTTCTCACAGGCTACTGAATGAGAGTACTTAAAAGCCCTCTAGATTTATTCTGATATCTATGGATCACTTCGTGAGGGGTCATCATTGGATTTTATAGGGGAAACAGATGTACCTGCACAACATAACTGAAATATAAAGCCCCTGAGACAAGATATACATTTATTGAATCTACAGAAAAAAATTCTATTATGGGTAGGCCACAGCTATATCTATTATAGCTTATTTCAAATAAACTGTCAACACTAGGCTGTTGTTAAAATAGGAAATTGTTTATACAGCGGGGGAAGGGTGGAGGACAAAATAATAGCACTGAGGCCACCAGAGAAAAGATCTACAAGATGCAGCTAACTCCTTGCCACCTCCTCCCCATCCTGCTTGGCCCCAGGGTTAGAAGAACAAAAGGAAAAGGTTAGTTATCAAGTCCATAAGCTCAGAGGAGTAAGCCTGCTCAGCTGGGCCCCAGACCGTTGAGTAACAGATAAGTTCCAGCTGCTGCTGCTACCTTAAAGAAGGTGCTGTAAGACTGGTTCTTGGAGTGCTGCAAAAAAATAGTAGGCTGGTAGCAGCTATTGTACCTAGGGCAGAGTTCTGCTTGCTATTGGCAGGAACAGTAAACAAACAGGAAGAAGAAGAACCTGTCTTCCTTCCTCTTGCCTTTCATATGTGTCTTGAGTCCTGGGGAATAGCAGAAGCTAACAGGAATCTCATTGACAAAGAAGTCTAGAAATTGCAGCTCACTGGGCCTGATAAACAGAATCACTGTGAATTTGCAAAAAGCCATAGCTAAATAACTGGCACACTATCCTTCGTAACCTTCAGTGATCTTACCTAATTATTTCTACCATGAATATTAGTGATGATAAAATATGTAACATACTTTTTCCTTTTCTTATCTAATGGCACCCCAATTTTCTTTGGGGAACAAGCACTGCTCCTCATTTCTACATCACATTATTTGAGAGGGGCTGACCCAATCATCACCAGCAGTGGTAAAGACTATATCTTGAACTGGCCCAAAGAGAACACTACTGCATTTGCCATAGTGGTTGATTGGTGGTGAGACCCTGGCCAACCTAGTCCAATGAGAAACACTTACTACATTCTATTAACCATCGTGCTTGATCTGGTAATAAGCACATGACCCTAGGTAGTCCAGTGAGAAACTTCTGGAATTTTGTTGAAATTATTGGAAAACACATTTTCTTTTTCTGAAGAAGGGGCTAGGTAAGATTAAATGTATTGCTGCTGGTGGCCTTCTTGCCACCACTTGGGGAAAGCCTGTGAGAAATGTATCCTATTTAAAGAAAAGCACACCCAAGTTATAATGAAAAGCTCCTTATAACCTGTGTTCCATTAAGCCTGAAACTAGCTTTAATTTGTACACTTAATATCACTAGCAATAACTAACATTCACATAGCAACTGCTATATGCAAGGCACCTCATACGGACTAATTCATATATTACTCACAAGGACCCTATGACGTAGATACACTGATTATTCCATTTCTTATAGAAAGAAACGGAAGCAAAGTAAAGTTAGGTGACGTGTTCAAGGTCATAACTAGTAAATAGGCTAATTAAAGAGTATGTGCTGTTTCACTTCACTATACAGGGTCATGCACTTCAGTCATGAGAATCAACACTGTCCATTTTAGTTGATGAAAGTTTGTTTTTGTTTTATTTTGTTTGTTTTTTATTTTTATATTTTTTTAGCCTGCAACTAAAATCTCCTGTCTAATGATATCTTCTCATAAAAGTAGTCTTTCTTTACTCTGAAATCAAACTATTATATGCATTCAATTATTTTATGTCAGTGATTCTTTAAATTCCTGAAATTTACTTATGTATGTATAGATATTTTGTTTACTGTTGGAATTTGTAGAAATTTTTGGGCAGATTCACCCACACATATATTTTTACCCACATCAGGTTGTAGCAGAAATCAGTAATCTATGATTTAGTCAGGATTGAGTTGAATCTGGGGAAAATCTCATAACTCTGAAAGTTTTTGATAATATAAAATTACAAAAATTTGGCTTAAAGTTTTTATTTCTGAGGGAAAATATTTTCTTTACAAAAATTTCTAGGAGAGGTTGATAAATCATGATATCTCATTTCTATCATTTGAGAAATTGGTATTTTATATTTCATATTCCCAGTACATCATTTGTTTTCTCACCCCAAGATGAGAACAGTTGCAGCATGTGGTTATTTTGTTTTGAGCATAATGGTTAATGGCTTTTTCTTCTCTCAGAATTTTTTAAGCCATTAATTTTATCTTAGCTCTTTTTTGTATCCCATCCCTTCTTGCATAGTGATTAGTGTGTAAATTTCTCTTTCTACCACATTTCCCCAGATCAATTCATTCCTCCCGCATCATACTTATTCAGGCTCAGCGTCCTCTTCCATTACTTCAGTGACAAGGTGAAAAAGACAATGCCTTACTTCTAGCATTTATTTCTGATGCTAAAGAAATGATACAATGGATTTAGATCCTCACTTTAGTCATCATTTAATCACAGACATGTAGAATCTAAAAGAGTTCTGATGTCTTTATTTTCTAGCTACTGTGGCACGAATGAATTCCATACACAGGATGAATTCCCAAGTATTCAGGTAGCATCTATCAAACACAAACTTAGTTCCTCCTTATTAAGTTCCAATGAAAGTCAAATATAAAATGCTTATTAGGATTTGTTCATACTTTCATATCAGAGTTGCCTCTATAAAACATGCAATTTGATTCCTAGGGATGGGGCAGGAAACTATTCGGATAAAGTGTCTGTACTGTTCTTAAAGCTTTCTACATCCCAACCCTATATTCTATCATGAAACTCATATATTATCTATCCTCCTTTGTCCAGATTTTATAAAGCAGAAACCACAGGCTGTTCTTATCCCAGTTTCTCCCAGCATTCTTCAGTCAAAAAATTACTCTGAAGTTCTCAGTATAGATGGAACATTGAATACATCTGCCTATACTCTCTCAGCAAGATCTCACTAAAATGAGAATAAAGATAAAAATGAATATAAGTCTTCATTTAAGAAGAGAATAGAAGGGAAACATCAACAGAGAGGGATTTCAATAAATTTCTGGTGGGCAGAAAGAAGAATAATGGTAATGAATGAAACAGGTGAAACTGTGCTTAGACTACAGTATATGAGGAAGAGGATATAATCAAGAAGAGCAAGTCAGCATAGCAGAAACCCAAAGAGTTGTGTCTCTCTGAATAGTCTTATACATATAAGAGTAGGAATGAAACTTGGGGATGAAAATATGGGGATGAATTTAATGACTATATATGGAAGATATGGAAGAGTTGATTTATATACTTGAGCACTATAATTTCTGTGGGGCAGGAGAATATGTATATATTTGTATATAAATACACACATGCACAAAAACACATATACATACAAATACAGATCAATGGCTTCTAATTTCTGCCATTTGGTTTGTATTTCTTAGCATTAGTGAAGCCCACTCAGCGAAAAGCTCTGCAATGAACACAGGGCGGCCAAGTACCATTTTCACCTATGAAACGAAGAAAACTTTTGTGAAAAAACCTTCTAAGTTGCAAACATGGTAACATCAGAATAAATATTTGATCCATAAAGCAAGGATTGGGTATTAGTAAAAAAAGACAAGGAAGAAAATAAAAATTTTTTAATTATAAATAATTTAAATTAAGTTATATGCTGGAAATTTAAAAATAAGCCGAAAAATATGGCATTGGATGGTATAGAAAATAATATTGACAAAGGTTTAAAAATCATGAAAGAAAGACATTTGAGCAAAAAAATCAATCAAGGAGCTCCAATATATTATTAACAAATGTTTCATAAAAGAACAGGAAAATGGAAGGAAAAATGAAAACAGTGATATGCAAATATTACTAAAACTAAAGGGCATGGTCTTCAGAATAAACATGTCCATCAAAAGTATAGCACAAAAACTCAATTTTTTTGTTGAATATTTGAACCTAATCAAAGATTTGTGAAATTATAGAACATTAAGCATAAAAAGAAGACTGAATATTTTCAGAGACTTTCACCATGATTAACAATTGACTAAGTTTCTATGGGACAACCATAAAAATAACTAAATAAGATGCATAAAGGATATATATATATACACATATAGCATAAGAACTAAGTGGAGAGTAAGGATTTAGATAAAATTTTAACAAGAAAACTGAACATGTAAATGAGAAAATGGCAGACTGCCTATAAAAATTGGTAAAATTTGAATAGACACTTCAGCAAAGAGGAAATCCAATGGCAAGGAACATATGAAAAGGAAATCCACTGATTAATAATCTGGGAATTTAATATTATGTGTATGGTGATTTTAAGGGGGTTTTTCTTTGGAGGGGTGGGTGCCTGCATGGTCTGGGAATTAAACCTAGGTGACCCACATGGAAGGTGAGCATTCTACCACTGAAGCATGCATGCACATGTTTCTGGTGATTTTAAAATATGCTTGCAAGTTCTATTACATTCCTCTCATCAAGAGTTACAGTTACAGATTTATGCCCCCTTGTGCTGGTTTGGAAGGATTATGCATCCTAGAAAAGCCATGTTTTAATTCTGATCCAATCTTATGGGAGCAGCCTTTTCTTTTAATCCTTATTCAGCACTATAGTTTGGAGACTTGATTAGATTATCTCCACAGAGATATGACACACCTAATTGTGGGTATTAAACTCTGATTAGAGAGAGATGTGATGGCACCTATGCAGGTGGGTTTTAATTAGTTTATTGGAATACTTTAAAAGAGGAAACATTTTGGAGAGAGCCATGACAGAGCCAAGAGAGAGCCATGAGAACCACCAGAGCCCATGTAGCCAGAGATCTTTGGAGATGAAGAAGGAAAACCTTCCTGGGGAGCTTCATGAAACAAGAAAGAAGAAACAAGAGAGATAGCTAGCAGAAGTCACCATGTGCCTTTCCAGTTGAGAGAGAAATTCTGAACTTCACTGGCCTTTTTGAACCAACGTATCTCCCTGGATGTCTTAGATTGGACATTTCAATAGTCGTCTTAATTTGGACATTTTTGGCCTTGGAACTGTAAACTAGCAATTTAATAAATTCCCTTTTTAAAAGCCATTCCATTTCTCATATGTTGCATTCTGGCAGCTTGCAAACTAGAACTCCCCTTGTCTTGAGGTTGTTTGTGATAAAGCATAGCTAAAGTGATGGCTATATGCTTTCTCAGACTAGATAATAATATGCTAGGAAACTCCTGCCTTGTTTACAGTTGTGTAACTTGTGAGAAACACAGCTCTCAGGGCCTTTAGCCTATATGTAAGAAGACAGTCTACCCTGAAACTACCATGCTGTAAAAAAATCCCAGCCACATATAGGGGAGGACAGACATAGGTGCTTTGGTGGAGTCCCATCTCAGCCCAACATTTGAAACATCTCAGCACAGATGCTATACATGTACATACAGAGGCCCTGATGTGATTCCAGTTCCCCACTTTTGAACTAAATGCAGGTTGGTCAGGTTTTCTAAGCTGTGTCACCAGACATTGTGAAGCAAAGATAAGATGTCCCCACTGTGCTGTGTCTAAACTCCTTACCCCAAAGATCTTGAGCGTAATATAATAATTGTTGATTTGTAACACTAAGCTTTAGCGTGGTTTGCTTTACTAATCAATAAATAGAATAGAATTTTGTACCTAGATGCCGCTTGCTTCTGAAATAAAAATGTAAAAAATATAATGTTGATTATTGGGCTTGGTGTTGGTGGAAGCAGAATTGACCCTTACAGAGGGCACTGTTAATGGTGAAGATGTGGAAATTAAGAAACATACCTAATGAAGTCATAGATTAGCTAAAGATAGCAGCCATAATTTACAGATTTTTATCCCATTCTGTTTGTCATCTTTTCACTGTCTTGATAGTTTTCTTTGAAACATTACATTTGTAATATTGTTGAATTCCAGTTTATCTATTGTCTCTTTTGCCACTTGTATGTTTGGAGTCATATCAAAGGACACATTGTTGTATTCGAGGTCATGAAGATTTATGCCTGTTTTCTTCTAAGAGTTTTGTGGTTTTGTATCTGATATTTAGGTCTTTGATCCAATTTGATTTAATTTTTGTATATGGTGTGAGGTAAGGGTCCAATTTTATTCTTTTGCAAGTAGATAGCCAATTGTCCCAATACAATTTGTTAAAAAGATATTCTTTCCCTATTGAATTGTCTTGTTAGCCTTGTCACATATCTACTGAATATAGATATAAGGGTTCATTGTTGAACTCCTAATTCTATTCCATTTATTTGTAAGTTCATTCTTATACCAGTGCCACAGTGTTTTGATGACTGTTACTTTGTGCTTTGCTTGAAATTGGTGAACGTGATCCTCCACCCTTGTTTCTTTTTTTCAAAATTGCATGGTCCTTTATAATTCCATGTGTATTTTACAATTGATCATTCATTTCTTAAAGAAAAGTCAGGTCATTCAGCTTTTGATAGGGATTGCATTGAATTTATATATGGCTTTGGTAGCATTCTCATCTTATTACTAAGTCTTCTGATCCATGAACAGGGATGTCTTTCTATTTTTGTAGCTCTTTAATTTCCTTCAGCAATGTTTCATCATTTTCAGATAGAAGTCTTTAATTTCCTTGGTAAAATTTATTCCTATGTATTCTGAAGCTATTATATCGGGATTGTTTTCTTAACTTCATTTTTGGATTACTTATTGCAAGTGTATAGAAATACAACTGATTTTTGCAAGTTCATCTGTTACCATGAAACTTTACTGAATTCATTCACTGCCTTTAATAGTCTTTTTTTTGGGGGGGGGCATAGGGTTTCTTTAAGACTTGCTATATATAAGCTCATGCCATCTGTGAATAGAAATAGTTTTACTTACTCCTTTCCAGTTTGGATGCCTTTAATTTCTTTTGTTGTTGTTATTGCTCAATTGTTCTGGCTAGAACTTCCAATATAATGTTGAAATAGAAAGTGAAAGCACAGAGCCTTATTTTATCCCTGCTGTTACTGGGAAAGCATTCAGTCTTTCACCGTTAAGCGTGGTTTAGCTGTGGTTTTTCCAAAGGTGCCCTTCTTCACTTTGAGAAGTTTCCCTTGTGTGGTGGTTTGAAGTTCTATGTACTCCAGAAAAACACATTCTACATTTAGTCCATTCCTGTGGGTGTAGATCCATTGTAAGTAGGACCTGTTGATGAACTTACTTCTGTTAAGAAGATGTGGCCTACCTCAATAAGGATGGGTCTTAATCCTATTATTGGAGTCCCTTATAAGTGAAGTGAAATTCAGACATAGAGTAAACCATGGAAACAAAAACTAAAAATTCAGTGAAACCCAGAAGAGAATGGGGAGGCTGTCATGTATATCACAATGTGACAGAGGAGCCAGGAAACAAAGATCACCAGCAGTCAGCCCAGAATGCCAGTCTTCAGAAATAAAGCATAACCCTGATGACACTTTGATTTGGGATTTCCTTTAGCATCAAAACCACGAGAAAGTAAATTTCCATTGTTTATCCTTACTTATTTCATGGCAATTACTTGTGCAGCCCAGGAAACTAAAACACCTGATATTATCAGTTTGTTGAGTGTTTTTCTCATGAAATGGTGTGTACTTAAAAAAAATTTTTTTTTTATGCTTGAGATGATTGAGTGTATTTTTCCTTCATTTTAATTATTGCAGCATACTACATTAATTGATTTTTATATGTTGAACCACCCTTGTATTCTTGGGATAAATCTTACTGGTCTGGCTATATTTTAAGTTGTGTTTGGTGAGAGATATTGTAAAGAAAAATGTTTATGTACATTAATGAAGCCTGTTTAATTATCTGGTAAGAAAACATTATTTGGCTTGAGGAATATTTGTCCCAGTCCAAAAGATATAGAGAATGAGATTACAAATTATCAACCAATGTGTAAGCCAATATACACTGACTCACATCTTAGGGAGAGCTGGGAGACAATTAAGGGAAAGGCATAGCATGTTTGTAAAAGGGACTATTCAGGGCCTATGTTTGGAAAATTCCTTGGGTACTTCAAGAAGATTTTCTCCCTTGAGAATAGTGTCAATAAGCTAAGTGCTCATGAATCCATATCCTATTGGTTGGAATCACCTAGAAATATCTTCAGCATAGAAATAGAAGAGTTCATTTTCGGACGTTAATGTGTGTTATCTTTGATGCTATGAATTCGGTAGCCTGCAAACTTGATTGGATCAGGTCTTTGGATGGCACAAAGCAAAGTGTCACAAGTGACTAAAGGGAGAATAGAACAAGAAACTTTTTGAAGAAAATATGAGAAATTAGACCTGACAAAATAAGCCTTAGGAGGTATATAACTGTTTTTGAAAATGTAGAATAGGGTATTGTACACGCTCATTTATCTTTCCCCAGAAAGTAGAATCAGAAATAATGTGGAAGATTTCAGTGAAGGTAGGAAATAATTTTTCATAATTATAGGTGTTTTGTGACAGAAATAACTACATTGAGAATTATGTTTTATCCATCAGGAATAGAATTAAATGGAATAGAATGGTGCTTGGTGAGGAATGATTTGTAGGTAATTCCCCTACAGGGAATTTTTTTAAAATCAAATGATGTTGAAGTGACTCCCAGCTTTAAATACTTTGATATTAGGTATATGCTCCTCATTTTGAAAAAAGCAATTCACAATACAACAAATAATAATTAGATATTGAACAAGGTGGCTGAAATAATTGCCAGTTAGCTAAATACATTCTCTAATAAACTCCCATTGCCTTATATGAATATATTGCCAAGGAGCTTTGTAACATTATTTGTAATAAATAAACAATTCTTCCTTTAGCTATGATTCAGTAGAAAACTATAAAATAGAAAAAATTAAAGAGTGAATAATGTAACTCTAACTATGGTAGTAATTGGGGGAGAGAAAACGCAGATACAAATAAAACATTAATCAAATTACCAAAACAATCACCTCAGGAGAGCATGCACTCAGGTAACAGAATTATGATTATCTATTCATAATTGCATTGAACTAATTATTCTAGAGGCTTATTCCAACTTTAACTCACAAAATCAATTGCTCTCTATCTCATGGAATAGCTTTACTTTTATATATTGATCACATGGCTTTCATTAAAGCTATTGTTTATCACTCCAAAATATTGGAGCTTAGGATGGGGATGTGAGTGTATGAACTTGAGACAAACTTTTTCATGATCAAAAATGATATTAAATAAGTTCAAAAACTGAAGTATGCAATTCATATAACAAAATTTGAATTATAGGCTCTCTGTCTCTGGGAGCACTGAAACAACCATTAAAATCATTATTTAAAATTCCCTTAAAAAGCAAGTTATTTAAAACCATTTATTTTAATTTTAATAGGATAAACATTCATATACAAAGGATATATAGTAAAAATATTCCTCTAGACTCATTTACTCTTCTCTCTGAAAACAATAAATTTTATTAGATTATTGTGTATCCTCCCGAATATATACATATGCAATGCAATACGCAAAATATATTTGATTTTTTCAGTTAAAATACATCAGTGATAGGCAGAATTCTAAGATGATGCTAATGACGCAGACCCTTGAGTGTGAGCAGAGCCTCTGAATATGGTAGGATAGCATTATCATGTTCATGATACATTATATAGAAAAGCTTTATGCATGTAATTACAGTTCTTGGTCAAGTTTGACCTTGAATTAATGAAAAGGGAGGTTATTCTGGGTGGGCCTGACCTAATCAGGAAAAAGGACCAAGCAGACACTCTCCTGGGCCAGAAGAAGAAAACTATTCTGTTGTAAACTGCCTAGGAGTTCACATGTGAATGATCTCTGGGTGACTCTAAGGTCTAAAAGGGGACAGCAAGAAAGACAATAGGGCCCTTAGGCTTTCTTTGCTAGGAAATGAATTTTGCACACACCAGTGATTTTGGAAGAGGATTTTGAGTTTCAGATAAAATTTTTGTTCCAACCAATGACTTGATTTAAGCCTGGTGATACTGTTAGCAAGTAACCAGACTCCTGATTCATGCAAACCGTGAGATAATACATTTTTGTGAGATTACCATAAAGTTTGTGATAATTTGTTATGCAGCAATGGACAACTAATACATTGTCCTTTATGTTATTTAATATCTATACCTAAAAATATTCTTATTCTCTTTAAAAGCTGCTCATATTTTGCTTTTTCAAATGCATAGCTCTCTAAATTTATTAGTTCGCACTTGTGTGGTTGGGGGCATTTTCCCTGGCCTATTTGCTTTCAGATCCATGTTTCACCGTTCTTTGGCTGATGCTCTTCACTGAGTTTAATCAAGGAAAGATCACTGGTTGGAGATTGCAGGGAGGGAGTAATATGAAGTCAAGGAACCGATTTCTCTCTCTCTCTCTTGCTCTCTTTCTCCCTCTCCGAGGAACATCAGAGGCCCAGTTTTTACTACAGTTCCAGCTTCCTCTACACATCCTTCTCTTTTGGTTCCATCTGCCTGCAGATGGCCGAGTTATATAACTCTACCTCATTCTTTTTTCCTCCCAGTCTGGTGATGGTAGTTTCTGTCTGTTTGACTAGTTATATCAACACCTACATTCATTCTGTAAATTCTTCTCCCCTCTGTGTAACGTTACCTGTCTTAAAGTCTTTCCTTTTTAAAAACATTGATTTACTTTTTACCTGGATGGGTCCTGACTAATGCAGCAGGTATATATATTGAGTCAATTCCTACAAGAGGAATGGCACAATCAAAGAGATGTACATTTTTGCTTTGATGTGTAGAAATTTGTCCTGTTTTTGAAGGGCTCCTCCTTTAAAAGTGTACTGTTTTTCAATGCTTCTTCCTTTGCAGGTTTTCTACTCTCCTCAATTTAACTTCCCTTCCAGAAAAATGTTAAATAATAATTGTAATGGTAGAATACTGGGCTTTGGGCCTCACTATAATATGGGAGTGTTTTTGGTTTCTTCATTGAGATGATGCTATTTTGAGATTGAGATGAACACATCTTATTAGCACAGTATCTGTCTGCCTTTATTAACAGTTTGCATCAAGAAGCAACACTAAATCATTCTCAGATGTTGTCATTGGAGATCTGAAGCAGTTAAACTTCATTATTTCTTATTGTTATAGGAAGAGTTCTGCTTCCTAATATGGTATATAGGATTTTTGCATCAAAAAAGTGACACTGATCAATGTTTCCATATTTGTGTAAATTCTGTTTACATGTTAATATATGTACAAATGTATTATGTTTATTGCATAAAATAATTTATATTTCTCTTATTTTGGACTGGGTAGTTAAAATTGAGTTAGAATCCTTTCTTATTTAGAGATTTTGAAAAATATACTGTGAAATAATTTGGGTTGAAAACTTTTTATTGTTTTAATTTATTTTATAATAATTGATCTAGACTTTTTCCACCTTTTTGGATTAGTA
>PVIY010031421.1:0-29946 GCA_004026745.1 Myrmecophaga tridactyla | reverse complement strand
TGGATTATATATGGAGGATTAACATCAGAGCATGCAGGGCGAGGGTAGCTCCAATAAACTGTACTTTCTCTATAATCTTTTAAGAAAGCCTTTGATATTCCCCCCTCTAATGTGAAGTTCGCAAAAAAATCACTTTGAATCTCCTTTAAACTATATTCAAACTTCATCCTGGCTGTTACGCCACTCACCCTCCAAACAGTATCATAAAAATACAGGTTTAAACTTCACGTCTCCTTAGGCACTTCTTGACTGTGACAGTTTCTCAGACTTTTCTTGCTTTCGATGACCCTTGACAGTTTTCAGGAATAGTGGTTGATATTTTGTAGAATTTCCCTCAATTGGGATTTGTCTGATTTTTTTATGATTAGACAGGGGTTATGGGTTTGGGAAGGAAGATACGGAAGCACAGTGTCACTTTCATAATTTTGAATAAAAGCATACATACTGTAAGCATGATTGTTGATGCTGACCTTGGTTGAGGTGGGTTTTTGGGTCTCACCACTACAAAGTTACCATTTTTTCTCCCTTTCCACACTGCACTCTTTGGAAGGAACTAACTATGTGCAGCCCACACTTGAGGGTGGATTATCTACATAAATTATTTGGGCTTCTTTTTACACAGGAGGCATTTCTCTTCTTCCCCATTTATTTATATCGTGATGGACTTATGGATATTTATTTTGTATTTTGGCTATAATCCAATACTACTACATTTATTTTGTTCAGATTGTTCCAGCTTTGGCTTTGTCAGTTAGCTCCTGTTTATCTTTGACATATCCCCATTATTGTAGGGTGTTTTTTTGAGTAGTTCTTTATGTTACTACAAGATGCTCCTAGAATCAGCCATTTTCTCCAAGGGGTCCTGGTTCTTTTAATTGGAGAATGGTGTTAGAATCCAGGCTCTGGGTGCTGGATGTGGTTGTTGCTCTTGGGGTCTCATTGCTTCTAGGTCCTCTCAGCTGATAAGACAAAGGAATGTATGTGTATAATAACTTTCGTATGATAAAATTTCTATAAATATTTCTGAATATACCCATCTGTATCCATGTTAAACTAAGCATGAATTATACTGATGTCATCAATTCAAATCTGCTACCACATGGATTATTCTAACCTCCTTCCTTACTTATCTGCAAACTCCTTCTCCAACAGTGAGATATTTGACTCCTACCATCCTCCATCTACTTACTTACTTGTTCAGTTCCAATATACATATGTGTTAGTAGTGTAAGAATTGCTAACCTGTGAGTAACAACATAATCGACTAGAAGACAGTGCTGCTGTATAGTTTCTTTTGCCTTTAGTCTTAATGGACTTCTTTTATTTCTAAAGTTACTAGGAGCAGTGCCCTTTCCTCCTACGGCCTCAGTGATGTTGTTTCATAGATTTGTAATACGGTTAGATTTTTCATTGCTTCCTAGGATTCTCTGGCCTCCTAAATGATTTTTTTTTTTGAATTTCCTACATTAGGATTCAGTCTTTGTATTGTAAAGTTACATGGATTTTGACAAACGTGCAGTGTTATGTATCTACCATATGGTGTCATAGGGAATAGTTTCACTACCTTAAAAATTGCCCTGAGCATTACCTGTTCAACCCTCCTTTCTTTCCCCCTGACAAACTCTGGTTTCTTTACTGTTTCTATAGATTTTCTTCTTCTAGTCTTTTCAGACTGGCTTCTTTCATGTAGCAGTGTGCATTTAAAATTTATCCTTGTCTTTTTGTGGTTTGATAGCTCATTTCTTTTTATTGCTAAATAATAATCCATTATATGGTTTATTTAATCGTTCACCTATCGAAGGACATCTTTGTTGCTTTAGTTTTTGGCAATCGTGAATAAAGCTGTTGTAAATATTCACATGCAGGGCTCTTTTTTTTTTTTCATGATAAGGTTTTCAGCTTTATAAAATAAATACCTAGGAGTGCAATTGCTAGATCTTATGGTGAGACGGCTTTGTGAAAAACTGCCAGACTCTCTTCTAAAGTGGCTGTCCCACTTTATGTTCCCACCAGCAATGAATGAGGGTTTTTGTTGCTCTGTATCCTTGCAAATATTTGGTATTGTCAGTTTTTTGGATTTTACCCATACTAATGGGCATGTAGTCGTATCTCATTTTAATTTGCAATTCCCTAAAGATATGTGATGATGAACATCTTTTCATATGCTTATTTGCCATCTGTATGTTTTCTTCGATGTAATATATACTCAGATCTTTTATCCATTTTTAAATTGGGCTGTTTATTTTACCTTTTTTTGTTCTTGTAAGTCTTTTTTATTTTAGTTTTTATTTACATATACTCTATATCCATCAAGTAAACACTCCACTTACCTATCACCTCCCAGCCCCCCTCCCAACCCACCCCACTAAATCTGCAGTGTTTCTGTCTCTGTGAAGCTACTATTCTAGATATCTCATGCAAGTGGCATCATGCAATATTTGTCCTTAGGTCCATGTTTTCAAGATGCATCCATGTTGTAGTATATCTCAGAACTTCATTCCTTCCTATAGTCAAATAATATTCCATGTGTACCAGATTTTGTTTATCAATTCATTTTGGTGGACACTTGGGTTATTTCCACCTTTGGCTACTTGAATAAAGTTGCCATGAACACTGGTGTGCAAATATCTGTCTGAGACCCTGTTTTCACTTTTGTTTGGTATATACCTAGTAGTGTGATTGCCTGCTTGTTTTCTTATTGTGGAGTTTTAAGAGATCTTGTGTATTTTGGATACATATCCTTTATCAGATATGTGTTTTTGCAAACATTTGCAAAATGCCTTATTTTTGAAATTGGACCCGTGTGTTTATTTCATTCTTGTCCCTGAAGAATATTTTTTTTTTGCTGAGCACACAGCTTTAGGCTAACTCTTTTTTCTCTTCTCATTAAAGATACTACTGTACTGTTTACTGGTTTCCATTGTTATCATTGTGAATTCTGCTGTCATTCTTACTGAAATTTCTTTGTGGGTGATGTATGTTTTCTAATTGTTTTGGTACCTTATAATTGTCTTTGATGTTCTTCTGTTTCATTTTTATTTACCTACATATGTCTTTCCATTTACCTTTCTTAGGATATGTTTTGCTGAAAGAGGTATGAATTTGTATTTTTGTTATGGCATATTTTCAGTGGATATCCTTTAGAATTTTTCCTCTCCTCCATTCTCTTTTTACTTACTTTCTGGCTTTCTGATTAAATATATGTTAGATCTTCTCATTTTGTTTTCATTGTTTTCTTAACCTTTATTTTACATGTTCAATCTTTGCTTTATTCTGGGTAAACTGGATAAATTCTTCAGAAATGTAGCTCACTTTTCATCTTTGCCTAGTTTGCCTTTTACTCCATCTGCTTAGTGTTTTATTTCAGCAATTAAATTTTCATTTCTGGAATTTACATTTGATTTTTTCCTCACATATTTCTGTTCATTCTTAATGGTTTATTGTTGTACATTCAACCTTATAATAGAGTCTTCTATTTCTTTAAAACTTTTGTAAGCTCTTAGAAATTCTGACTGTAACCATTCCAACTTTGACATTTCTTAGAGGGTCTTTATCTGCTGAGTTTTTGCATGATTGCTTGCCTTCCTTTGTATTTAGTGTCTTTTATGTATAACTAGATGACTAATGTAGTGAATCTTCCCTTCAGAAGCATTTGCTTCTTCTCCCTGTGGAGGTAGTCCCGGAGCTGACTCAACTTAGGACCACCTTGGTTCTCCTGGAGACTTTTGCTCAGGGCAGAAGTTTCAGCCTCTTCTACTCCTTGCTGCTTTCCCAGTCCAGTATTTCCCTAATGTGGTTGCTTTATTAATCTGCCCTCATGGTAGCCCTGTCCCTCCTGCTGCATACTGATCCCGGCCAGCTCCGGTTTCCAACTGCTCTGACCCCCTCTTCTGTGGCTCCGGCTCCCCGCCTCTGTAGATGCCGTGGCCCTATCTTTGGGATGTTCCTGCAGCGGCTCTGGAACACTGAAGGACTGGTTTCTGTCCGCTCTGGTTGACTGCGCTGAGCCTGCCTCTCTTCCGCCTTCCCTTCTTTTGTGAGAACAGTAATGTCCTATCCTAGGTCTGATTGCTGGGGAATGGGTGTGTCCTTCAGGAAGTCTGATAGTTTGCAATACCTAAATCTAATCACTTTCCACGATCTGTCCTACCACCTCCTTGGCCCTAACTGCCATTCTCTTTCCACTTGATGCCCCACTGCAGCTGTCCCCTGACTGAGCTCCTTGCTCCTTGCCTTTACCTCATTTTGGTCTATTTTCAGCATAGTAGCCAGGGGGATCCTGTTAAAGCCTAACTCAGATCATGCCACTTCTCTGTTCCGAACTCTCCATTTGCTTTGCATCTCATACAGAAAACAAAAACAAAAACAAAAACAACAACCACCGAAGATTTTACAGTGACCCAAAGGCCCTAAATGATCTCCCTTTCCTTGACAGACTTCTCATCTCATCACCTACTGCTCTAGCTCACGTTCCCCTAATATACTGGCTGCAGGGCAGCTCAGGGAATGCGCGAGGCTTGCTCTTGCCTCCAAGCTTCCGCATCAGCTCTTTCCGATGCCTGGAGTGCTTGGCCTCTAGATATTTGTGCGACTTCTGCCATCAGCTCCTCCAGCTGCTCCCTCAAGAATCACTTTCTCAGTGAAGCCTGACTGGGCCACCTCATCCTAAAACTGCGACTCATCCTCCATTCCCTACTCCCATTCCCTGCTTTTTTTTGTCATATTTTCCTTAACACATATAAAAGCATCTAACCTACTATTTTTTTCTTTTACAAAAGCTACTTTATTGAGGAGGCATAATAAAATGTCCCCATTTTAAGTGTACCATTAGATGAGTTTTGACAAATGTACATAGTTATTTGTCTACTAGTCCAGTCAAGATGTGGGGCGTTTCTGTCATCCCCAATCCCCTTAGGTCTTGGTGTTGGTTGAGCATTCCCCGTCACAGCTCTGGGCAGCTGCTGATGGACTTCCTGCCACTGTGGACTAGTTTGCCTTTTGAAGAACTTCATATAAATGGAATTGTGCAATGTGAATGCTTTTGTGTCTTGTTTCTTTTGTTGAGCATTGTATTTTGAGATCCGTCTGTGTTATTGCAAGTATCAGTACCTCATTCCTTTTTTGTTGCCGAGTAGTATTTAATTTTGTATGGCTATAACACAATTTGTTTATCTAGGTACTTGCCGATGGGATTTGGTACCTTTCTAGGTCATGATACTGATGAATAAAGCCACTCTGGACATTTATGTACAGGTTTCATTCATTTTAGGTAAATACCTAGGAGTGAATTGCTAACTCACCAGACAGGTCTGTGTTTATCTTTCTTAGTAACTACTAAGCAGTTACCCAAAGTGATTGTACAATTTTATACTTCCGTCAATGATGTATGAGAGTTCCATTCTTCATCCTCACCAGACTGAGTATTTTCAGTCTTTTTAATTTCAGTTGTTCTAGCAGGTATGTAGTAATAGCTCCTCATGGTTTTAATTTGCATTTCCCTGATGACTAGTGATATTGAGCATCTTTTGATTTGCTTTTTTGGCCATTTTTGTAATTCTTCTGTGAACTAACAGTCATTTTTAAATTGGGTTGGTGTCTCCCTATATTGAATTGTGTTTTTAAAGTATTTTCTGGAACAAAGTCTTTTGTTAGATATATGTATTGTGATTATCTTATCCTACTCAGTGTATTACCTTTTCATTTTCTTGTTGGTGATTTTCAAAAAGCAGAAGTTTTTAATTGTATTGAAACTCAATTTATCAATTTTCTTTTATAGTTAATGGCCTTCTATGTCCTGTATAAGAAATCTCTGTATAACCTATGGTTGTGAAGATTTTCTCCTAACTTTTTATGCATTTTCCTCATTTTGTTTAGTGTCTTTTTTTCCCTACCCATTAAAATTAAGCTCCTTGAAGTAAGATTTTTTTTTTAAATCTGTTTTCTCTTATATCTCCATTACTGGCTCAGTACTAGGTTCATAATAGGTTCCCAATAAATATTTGCTGAATGAACAAATAAATATTTGCTGAATGATAAATGTGTACTTTTATAACTTTCCTACATATGTATATGAACATGTCAACATCAACAATAAAGAAAATTCTTTTGCATGTTTTATAAGACAATATATTTAATATGAGCTGAAATAAGAATCACAGTAGTTCTAGGCAGCCTCATAATAACAAATACCAATACTTTCCTAACATTGACAAAAATATGTTGTATTCTGTGATATAAATATACCTCAATAAATTAATCCATTTGCCTGTTGAGAGGTTATTTCTAATTTTTCAGTATCAGTAATGCTACAGTGGTCATTTTTGACCAGATTTTCTTGTACATGTGTGTGGAAGTCTCCCCAGGTAAGTATATGATTATATTCCTGTTTAGCTGTGTATGAGAAAACAGGCCCTCTCATATATAGTTGATATGTGAATTGACAATATAAAATTAAAGTATTATAAGTCAAAGACTCAGTAATTCTAGGAATTATTGAAATATTTGCATCAGTGTGTATAGTTAATGTACAATAACTTATTGAAGTATTATCTGTAATAAATTATTGTATGTATAGTTTGTTTTTTAAATACTGAGTTAGTCACATGTACTAACATGTAAAAATATCTGCCAGTAACTTGTTACTCTAAAAAGATAAGCTGCAGCTCCTCACACCAAAGGTAGGTGCAAGGCCACATCTTCAGGACTGTGGAGGGAGGTGGTACACAAGTTAGGTGATGCTTAGCTCAGCACACCTGCTGGGGGGAAAAGGTGTAGGCTCAGGTTGCAGTAGGTTAGCTGTGTGCTGTGATGGCAGCACCCCAACCCCCATCTCAGGGGAGGAGTGGAGGGGGTTCTTCCCATGTGAAGAGACCATTTGTCAAGACCGAATACCAGTGTGCAGGGCCCTGCAGTGACCCGTGAGAAACCATGCTTGGGGTGGGGAGGTCTCTGCTGCAGGAAGGGCCTGGAGAACAGTCATGGTCGAGTTTTAGATACTAAGATGAACAGTCCTCAGAGATAATTCTCCAAATAAACTACCCAACCCTCCATGAAGAGTCTGATTTAAACCGCTGCTGAACTATATGTGTGTGTATATATATATATATATATACAACTATATATATAAACAAGGGGAGTTAACAAGACTTAAGAGGGCAAGCTGCAAAACAGTACCTTGAATATGATGAGTAGGATGCAATCTTGTAAATTTTGTATATTCATATTAAATAAATCTTTGAGAAAATTTTTACCAAGATATTGTTGGTGGTCATCTCTGAGGAGGGGTTACAAGGGAACTTTTATTTCCCACTTCAATATTTCTATATTGCTTGATTTTTTTTTTTAACAACTGGCAGATATTGCCTTTTTTTTTATCAGAAAAAAAGCATAAATGTTGCCGTTGTGGGGAAAATGTGCTTAATTGAGAGAATTATCATATTTATTTATTTTTAGAATAAGCAAGTAGAAAATTTATTAGGTACATGTGTGAGAAGACATGAGGGCACTCTTGGAAAGAAAAGAGGGGTGAGAGGTGAGAGGCCCCGACACTGTGGGTCCACCTGCTTTTATAAACTTTGTTCCTTCTACAGTTTTTATGAACTATTTTGCTACCCTCCCCTTCTTCCACCTTGGTAGGTGCAGGATGGTAGATGACTCACTCAGGTGGGTTGGGTGGCTCCACCCTTTTCCTAGTCATCCCACTTGGGTGGGGGTCGTTTAGCCCCCAGGTGCTATTTGTTGCTGTTCTTCTCAGAGTTGTCTTTCTCCTGAGGCCTGATGCTTTTTGGACTTTGCCCTTTGTTTATCCAGCTAAGGCCCTAATTCTAACCCTACATCATTTCCTCCTCAGAGATTTCTAGCTCTCTTAATCTGAAGGGAATTTGGGCTGGTGGCCCAACTTCTGTAGCTGCTTCAAGCTGGCAGTGGGGTTGCAGGCCCTACTTGTGGGAGCATAGAAGTCTCTGGCTATGTTACTGAGGGTGGCTGGTTGAGTATGGGGAACAGGAGTGTAGCCTCCGGTGAAGAGAAGTTTGTTGTGAAAGGTTTCTAATCTGGAAGAAACAAACGATGAGAAATTGTATATACCATCTGAACAGATGCAGGAGCAAGACGAAGCTCTAGGTATTCTCTAGAGATTTTAGGAACACTGTTGGTTGGGGCTTGGCATACTGTGGCAGTTTGCAATATCTGGCTGAAATTTGCGTGAAATTTGCATGAAAATAACTTCTAGAATGATTTCTCGACTCTATTTGAAATTTCTTAGCCACTGAAATTTCATTCCCCTTTTTTGGTTAACTCTACTATGCAAACACCAGGATTGTCTTTGAGAGTAATGTCTCATGTTGCTGGGGAAACTTACACTGCTGGAAGTCTTGTCCCCTGTCGGGGGGAAGGTAGTGAGCTTGTTTGTAGAGTTTGGCTTAGAGAGAGAGAGAAAAAGAGACAACATTTGAGCAACAAAAGCAGTTCTCTTAGTTTATTTATTATACGTGGGCTTAACTTTGCCATTACAGAGATAAATTTCATAAGGGCAAGCCTCAAGATTGAGGGCTTGGATTATTAAATTGGGAGCCTCTTATTGCTTAAGAGAATAGCAAGAATTCCCTAGGTGGAGAAGTTTAATAGCTTCACATTTTTCTCTAGTCTTTTAAGGGACTTGGAAATACTTTTTTATTTTCTGATTAAGATTTTATTCTTTATTCTAAGTAAAGCTGAATTAGGTTGTCATTGTTGGTGGGGTTTTTTTGCATGGGCAGGCACTGGGAATGAATTAGGTTGTTTTTATGCTCTGTAATTTTTTCTAAGAATAATTAACATCATGACTTACAACATCTAACATCAGACAGATGAGTATTAGAATATAACATGGACAGTGAGGACACTGTCAAGCTTTTGGAAAATTTAAACAAACTCTAAATACGTGAATTACATTTTGCCCATGCAAATTTAGTTAACAGGATAGAAAATCTCTTAATTATGTAATACTTTTTATGTAATATTTTAGACTAGTTTAGCACCTCAGTTTTACAAGGTGAAAGAACAAATCCTTTGTAACAGTTTTCCTTTAAGTGTGAGAAAACTTGTCTTTTAACAAGACTTTTGAAATAAAGGATGAGAAGGTTAATAAAAACATTTAGACAAAGCATTTAGATGGGTAAGAACCTTTCATTAAGAGTAGACCAATGATCTACATTAGTTTAACCAAATTCCCTTTCTCAAACCTTCCACAACTTTGTATATCAATCTAGGGCTTGTAATCAGCAATGACAACAAACATGGTTCACTTTTTTAAACCTACAACTTTCCTTTTCCATTCAGGGCTTGTAGTCAGCAATGACCACAAACAAACAAAATTTACTGTCATACTAGGACTATGTTAGTTCACAAAATTAACATATTGCAAGACTGTGCTTTGAGGCAGTTGGAGGTTAGTAAGGTCTACTACTAAGGCATTTTTAAAGATATGGGGATTATGTCATAACCCTTGGGTAGTACTGTCTAAATGAGCAAAGTGGTAATCTTATCTTTAAAGTACCTTAAGTCAGTGTAAAGAGGGATACAAAATATGCATTTTACAGTCTATGACTGAGAAGCTGAATGCAGGCAGGCTACTCGATGGTCTTGCTTCAGGATGCCTTCATCCTATAGAGTCTGGTTTATTTGCTTAAGGATTTATTTTGGGATGCTAAGAAGCCTTGATCTAGTAGAGGCCTCAGGGCAAACAAGGGGGTACACACTAGCTGGGTTTACTAGTCTTAAGGTGGCCCCCAGGGAGTGAGGAAGATCCCACCCTAGAAGTGGGGTGGGCCATTCCGGAACAATGAGGAATTGTTGGGACACTAGAATGTCTACAAGCTTACAAAGGAGAGGAATAGTGAATGTTCTAGTTTTGGCTTTACCATCAACTCCCATAAATAGGCAAGTCTGAGTGGAGGTAGAGCCAGAGTGGCAGTTTACTTTTTTTTTTTTTTTTTTTTTTTTGCTTAGGCGGACACCAGGAATTGAAACCGGGTCTCCGGCATGGCAGGCGAGCACTCTGCCCCTGAGCCATGGTGGCCCGCCCAAGAGTGGCAGTGTAGAACAGAGTTAGTGGCTGTATTATTTAGTTAAGAAATCAATAATCTTACCTGCCATGTCAAGTGCTACCCAAGGTTCCTTTAGGTTGATGGTCAGATGTGAAGTCAGCACAGCCTTAAGCAGCCTTGGGCACCCTCAGTCTTGTTCAGTTGCTGTGAACAAGGCTCTGGGGGCCATCCCCCCCACCTCAGGAGATGGTCGTGGGACCCAATTCTCATGTTGGTGGCACCTGGGGCAAGGCTCCCAGTGGGACCTGAAGTCAAGGGTTATGTCAAGGTCTCTGGCACTCTGTCTGCTACTGGCCTTCTGATCCACAGTTGAAGCAAGGCTCTTGAGGCTTGGGGCCATGATTTGGGTGAGCTTGAGGGGACAGGGCACGTTTAGCAGTGATTTCAATAAGTTGACCCTGTTCTCTGTTCTTTTGCTTACCTCTCTTTGCCTCTTGCTCCTCAGCCTTGTCTTGCTTGGTAAAGACAGCCTAATAGGTCAATAATGGAAATTTGAAGACCCATGGAGCACTTTTGCAGTTTTCTCTGCATGTCGGGGGCAGATTGGCTGATGAAATGAGTGCCCCGCAAAATCTGACTTTCCTGGGAATCGGAGCTTACATCAGTATACTTCTTTAGGGCTTCCACTAACTTCGCCTGGAACAGAGCCAGGATTTCCTCCTTCCCCTGAGTGACCTCCCTTAGCTTATTACAATTAACTGGCTTGGTGGTACATTTTCTCATGCCTTTTAGCAAGCAAGTTTTTAAAAGGGATCATTAAGAAGATCTCTAATGGAAATTGAGACACAGGCATAATGCACGCGGCAAGTCTCTTTCAGGTCCTTGTTTTGATAGAGAGCTATAATCATTTGGGCATAGGGAATTTCTGACTCCTTTTCCCTGTTGTTTACAGACTGGAGGATGGTATTGTAATTTGCGAGTCCCATTGGAGGGCTATGCTTCTCTATCTTTTAGCTTATATTGACTGTTGGCACTTTTCATTTTCTCTGGAAAAGAAATAGAGAACATTTATTAGGTACACATGTGAAAAGACATACTGGCACCCACGTAAAGAAAAGAGGGGTGAGAGGCAAGAGACTCAGAGAATTGTTTTTAAATAATTTTAATTAGTAATATCAATATCCTGAGTATTTTTGTTTCATTTTTGAAACAATAATAGCATGCTTTCTAGAACCCATTTAACTTCATAGAATTATTATCATTCTTGTTGAGAGAGGTTATGCCCAAATACCTTACATATGCTGATTTTCATTTGTAGGGGTTATTTTGTAATTTGAGTTTTGAAAGAGATGAACTTTTATTCATATACTGCAGTAAGGTAATGTGAGTGAAAACAAATGTTGGTGGTTTAAAAATAATTGCAACTATAAGTGTATGTCCCTAAGCATTTTCAGGAAATTTAGCTAGCTGTGAGCGGGGCATAGTAACTGTGAGAGAAAAGTGGGAAGAGTTGAGGAAGGGGGTTGGAGAGAGTAGACAAGGGGAGGCAATACCCGAAGGGAAGGTGGAAAAGATTGATGTGTTCAAACTGACATCAAAGCTGCACATTTGTAATTAGTTCAAGGAGGGGAAGTAAATCTATTTTCAAACTGCTTCTATTTAAGAGGAGAGAATTTTTGGAAGGACAGTAATAGTATAGTAGCTTCCTTTGAATTTTGTGTACTGAGCAGGGTTAGTTAGTGTTTGCCGTGGAGAGTGTTTCCATGAATCTTTGATGTTAAACATATCTGGAGCCAAGAAATAGATGAATATGAAAACAATCCCTTACTAGAAGCAGGGGATTTCTTATACAGGACATTATTCTGATAAATGCCGAGAACATTGACCATTATTTATCATTAATACCTGATTTAAAACCCCGGTTCTTCTTGTCCTGGCTGCAAAAGTGCAATTTATTTTTTGGGTAACCTATTTAGAATGAGTGAGTTTGGAAAGATTTATGGTTCAAAATTTGTTTTTATATGGTAAGTTCATCTAACCCTTCTGTTTATTCTTTGCTTTTTATTACATACTGTTGCACAAAGCTGTTGAAGAAGCTGAAACATGGTTATAAATTATAAATGAACGTCATTTGGAGGAATACAGAATGTGTTAATACATAAATAGAAAATTACAATGTTTTCAGTAATAAATTAGAACACTTAAAGATTCCTATTTATCAGGCATAAATATGGATGACAAGGGTTGAAATTTTTTCCAGAGGGTTTAATATTAGACTATTCTATTGCTATTAAAATTATCTGACTCATTTTTAGGTTTGCCTTTGCACCAGGCAAGTTGGCAATGCAGATTACCATCAATTTAAGTGTAAGAATATATCCTTTTTCTTGCGAGGAAGTTCTTTACGTCACTTCCCAGGCTACATGCTTGAGGCCTGAATTCAGATGTCCCTAACATGTCCCTTGACACCTTGTTCCTTTTCTCTGAGAGCAGTGATCACAATTGTGATATTTTTGTCACTTTCTTCTTCAAGAATACAGACTCAGTGAAGGCAGGAACTGCGCATCTTATTTTACGCTATTCTCAGTATGCATCAGTACATGCCAGTATATATCAATATAATTGATATATGTTATTAGTTGGATTGGGAATTTTTATAAGGCTTAATGGAAGATAACTGACAAACCTCAGAGTCAAAAAACAATTGCCATATCCTATGGGATAATGTACATGAATTAGTAGAAGGGCTAACATAATGATTTTAACTCATATAATGTCGGTATTTGAGATGTCTTTGTGCAGATTTGAAGTTTATTGCTATCTATTTTCATTCCTACTGCCTGATATGCAGTCTACACACTGATAAGCATTAATAGCTGTAGAAAAAAATATAAGAAGTTATATTGTGTGCTAAGACACTACTTAGCTATCATGCTTAAATTAATTGCAATATATTTTAAGGAGTTATAAAATAGAATCATGGATATTTGAATGATATTGTATCAGTTCAAATCAAACACTTATTGAGTAGCTGGGGTGGTAGAAAGTAAATGACCCTCAAGGAGCTTAGTCTGTGTTTGAATTTTAAGTATCATTGGAGAATAGATAATATTAAATAGGGATAACATGTAGATTTGCAAATTTGAAGCTGAAACACCTTTAGGTAGCATGTTGTAATGGTTGATTTCATGTGTCAACTTGGCTACCTTATGGTATCCAATTCTTTGGTCAATCAAGTCCTGGCTTGATTATTACTATGAGGGTATTTTGTGGAATTAAATCATTAGCCAGTTGATTGCATCTGTGGCTGATTACATCTACAGTGAACAAAGGAGATCTCCCTCATCAATAAGAGGAGTATCCACATCCAATCAGTTGGATGCCTTAAAGGGAGAACTGAGGATTTCAGCAGTCAGAAGGAAAATTTGCATTCCTATTTTAGCCAGCCAGCTTCTTGGGAGTTGATTGTCACCTTCACCTTAGTTCCCAACGTACAGATTCTGCTGAAGAATTCAACATCACCTTTGATTTTCCAACTTGCAGCCTGCCTTATGGAATTTGGATTTGTCAATCCTCACGGTTGTATGAGCAATTCCTATAAATAGCTCTCTTACTTTTATCTGACTAATACAGATTTTGATATCAGGAGTGGTTCTTGGAAAATAAAATTTTACAGATAAGATTTCTGATTTGGTTCTCGGGTTTTTGGAATTGGCTCTCTAATGCAATTAGATTAAATGCCACTAAAGATTCTATTTCCAATGATCAAGATGGCTCTAACCATCCATGGTGTGAATTGGCCATAGAGATACACAAAACATCACCACTGGATACTGCTATCCAAATACTTATAAGAGGCAGGGCTCTGAGTGAAAGTGTATCTGATACATTAACAGAGTTTTGTGGAATTAAGAAGTGTGATGGGGTGCACAGGTGGTTCAGTGGTAGACTGCTCGCCTTCCATGTGGGAGACCAGGGTTCAATTCCCGGACCATGTACCCCCTCCCCCACCAAAAAAAAAAAAGTATGATGATGTTGTCTAGTTGTTCCTAAATACACTGAATATAGTTGTTAAAGAAAGGGATGATTCAAATCTTCAAATTCCAAGCACAAGCACTACATGAAGGACATGAAAGCTCCTTTGTGTGCCTTGAAAGAAACCCTTATTTCTTGTAACTGCAGATTTGAGATTTCTGAAAATCAGATGCAGAGTCTCAAAGTGTAAGTGGTTGAGTTGCAATGAAAATTGAATTCCCAACCCTGCAGGGTATCTGCTGTTAAAGTGAAGGCAATGATTTAGGAAGGAATAGGATCGTGATCATTGGAATGGGGGCATATAGACGATGATGATGATGATGGTAGGGACTTCAGAGCCCTATATCCTGCAGTCTTCTTTACCAGATAAACTTGTAACTGCCTCCCTGAGGAAACAGGCCTCAGACCTCGGTCTGAAGAGATTAACCCTGTTTCATAAGATGAAACCCTAATGAGTGCCCTGAGGTAGTTGGCTTGTAAGTCACTGCTAATTCCTCTTATGACCCAACCCTCTCACTATTCTTTTCTTTCAGATCTAGAACTAGATTGTGGTCCCAACAAAGATCCAAAAAATGAGGTACAAAGTGTCACTTATGAGAAGGTACACTACACTCCAAAGGAACTGTATGGTTTTCCCACTTTATATAGACAATCAAGAGAATACACGTGGGAATAGATATTAAAGGTGTGGAATAATGATGGAAGGAACATAAAGTTGGATCAGCTACATTTATTGATATGAACACATTAAGCAGAGATTCCGGATTCCTTGCTGTAGCTCGAAGGTTTATAAGGGCTCAAACAGTTCATTTAGGTGGCTAGCTGAAGCATGGATCAAAAGGTGACTTACGTTACCTGAAGTCAAAATGCCAAAAATTCCTTGGTATAATGTAGATGAGGGCATCCAAAGGCTTAATTGGAAAGTTAAATGTGGATTTATCATGTAAGACCTACTCACCTAACCCAGAAATGTCCAGAGGACACAACCTTCACCAGAACTTTGAGGAATAAAGTTGTGAGAGCAGCTCCATCATCCCTGAAGAGCCCTGTAGCGACTCTTCTGTATAGGTCCGATATAACAGTGGGAAATGCTGCCATTGAACTTGGGTCCTTAAACATAATGGGAATAGTTGGATCCCATGTTGGTGGGAGCCAAATGGCAATATTTAATCACCAAAGATGTAATGGACAGCAGAGTCATAGCAGTAATCAAAATAGTCCGACTCATGGAGACCTATGGCATTAACTGGTAGAAGTAAAAATAGATGGGCAGCCCACTAAATTATTACTTTATCTGTATAAGCAGATTTCTAGGTCAAGTGAACAAAAGTCTTAATTCACAAAAGTGGAGAGCCATAGGTCCTCAGTCTATCCCCTGATTTGAGGTAGTTTATAGTCCCAGACCCCTTGAATGAAGGGGAGGCTGTGTCACAATGGGAAAGGACCCTGTTATACTGCCAAAAATTTATACTGTTACTGTTCTCCCAGCCTTTCTTGAAGGACCTTCAGCATTTGACCAGGGTGACTGTGCACTGGGGAAAAGGAAAGATCAGACCTTTTGGGGATTATTAGATATTGGCTCTGAATTGACATTAATTCCATGAGACTCAAAATGTCACTGTAGTCTATCACTCAGAGTAGGGGTTTATGGAGATCAGGTGACCCATGGAGTTTTAATTTGGGTCCATATCACAATGGATCCAATGGATCTCTGGATTCATTCTGTGGTTGTTTCCTCAGTTCTGGGATAACATAATTGGAATAGACATATTTAGTAACTGGCAGAATATCCACATTGGTTCCCTTACCTGTGGAGTGAGGGCTTTTATGGTAGAAAAGCCAAGTGGAAGTCATTAGAACTGCTTCTACTTAGAAAAATAGGAAGTCAAATGCAATACTGCATTTATTAGTGCAACCATCAAAGACGAAGGATGCGATGGTGGTGATAACCACCACAACTCCATTCAACTCTCCTGTTTGGCCTGTACAGAAAACAGATTGGTCATGGAGGATGACAGTGGATTATCACAAACTTAAGGGGGTGGTAACTCCAATTGTAGCTACTGTTCTAGGTGTAGTATGCTTGCTTGAGCAAGTCAACACATCCACTGGGGCCTGATATGCAGCTATTGAGTTGGCAAATGCTTTTTTCTTCACATCTTTTAGTAAAGACCACAAGAACCAGTTTGTTTTCAGCTGGAAAGACCAGCAATACACTTCACTGACCTAATTCAGGAGTATATGGACTCTCCACCCCTATGTCATAATCTAATCCACAGGGACCTTGCTTGCCTTTCCTGTCAATGAGACATCACACTGTCCATTATATGATGGCATTACGCTGATTGAACCTAGGGAGAAAGAAGTAGTAACTCCTCTAGATTTCTTGGTAAAGCATTTGTATGTCAAAGGGTAGGAGATAAATCCAACTAAGATTCAGGGACCTTCAACCTCAGTGAAATTTCTAGGCATCCAGTGATGTGGGGCACATTGAGATATCTCTTCTAAGGTAAAGGATAAACTGTTGTATCTGGTCCTTCCTATAGCTGAAAATAAAGATGCATATTTGGCCTCTGGATTTTGAAGGTAGCATATTTCTCAACTGAGTGTGCTGCTCTAGGCCATTTACTGAGTGACCTGAGAAGATGTTGGAGAACTTTACACCTTGATCAAGTTTCTGACTTATGGCCCACCCTACGGAATTCAGATTTTCTAATCCCCAGTGGTCATCTGAGCCAATTCCTATAATAAATCTCTTAATATTGACCTGTGTGTGTGTGTGTGTGTGTGTGTGTGTGTTTATAAATCTTGTCAGTTCTGTTTCTCTGGTGAACCCTAACTAATATATATTTTAAGATAGTTTTGAAGTATACGTTACCTGGATACCTTTACTTAGGAGATGGTTAAGACAAGAATAAGGATGGAACTGTATTCTTGCCTGCAGTATCTTGTTTCTTTTATTAAATAAGTCAGGCATAGAATATATATCGAAGAATATTATGAAAATTCACTTCCTGCACCCAGCTTACAAAACAAAATGCTGCCAATAAAATCATTTTTCTGTTCATTTCCCTTCTTCCTTCTACTAATATATATAGTTTTGTTTTTCCAAACTTTAAGTAAATTCTCATTCTTTACATATTTTACAGCTTTTGTGATTCAACTTTTCTCCCCAGATTTTTTCATGGGAATATATTTAGACCCAATTAATTTAAACTTTACTCTTAACTTTTAAAATTCAAGATGTAGCAGTGGTTATGATTTCCGTGGCATATTGATTTGGAATACATTTTTGATTTATGGTTGCTATAAATAGTCAAACCATGATTAATTGCCCTGAGGAGGCAATTAATTGCTATATAGTGTCTATAATTCTGATGCAGGTTATTTATGTTGTTTTCAATTTTTCCCAAATACAATGTTGCTGTGAATATTGCTGCCTTTCTGACTTTGGGCCCACTGCATGGACAATAACTAGGAGTGGAATTGCTGGCTGATAGAGAGGCCGCCCCCTGAACTGCACTGATCTGTGCCACATTTTTCTGCAACAAAGTTTCCCACATTATGCTTATGCCAGCAGTTTGCAGCGTCCCCGCTGGGGTAGCACAGCACTGGCAATGTAATGCTTCCCATGGAATGGTGTGCTTGGAAGTGGGTGAGGCGGGAAATTTTCAGTTTCCACAATGGAAAACTTTTTCAGCTGTTAAATAATCCAGGTTGGGTGGAGGGTGGAGGTGGGTGGAAGTATAGATAACTGATGAAGCTGGGTGATGAGTCCAGGAGGACTCACTATACTACTTTTCTACGTGTTTGACATTTTTTTAATAATAAAATACAATAGCATACACTACAAAGCCATTTTAGCTCTGAAATTTATTTTGTTCTGAATTGTTTTCTTTGAATACAGTTTAGGATTGGAATAGAAAAGGATTGAGTAATGTACAAAGCTACCTACAATCTATAAGTAAGCCAGTTTATCACTCTGTAATAGTACAGGGTGTTATCATTACATGCTTGTCCCCTGATTTTATAATTAAAATGGTACATCACAGTTAGTTTAATTTATTCTTTTTTAATTGCTAGAAACCTTAAACATTTTCTTAATCTTGTTTACTGGTTGTCAAAATTTTCTTATTTTTAAATTTTTTCCTTCTTGCCTTAGCACTTTCCTCTATTAGGGTTTTATAAGACTCTCTTTTATAAGAGCATAAAGTTGTTTTGTGGGATTAAATTTATTTTAGCTGTATTTTGAAGAGAAAGAGAAACCGTCATCACTATATTGATATTTTGGTATTTGGTTTAAAAATTCCTTCTTTAGTATATATTCATGGGCAAGCACGGACAAGCATATTATGTGATACTTTTAAAATTCAAGATGTAGCGGTGATTATGATTTCCATGGCATATTGATTTGGAATACATTTTTGATTTATAGTTGCTATAAATACATAGTCAAGCCATGATTAATTGCCCTGAGGAGGCAAACCCTACGGTTCTTTACCTAGCCTTCCCTTCAGTGTTCTGTCATCTTCATTATATGCCATCTGCCACTAGAGGCCAGGCCGCAGATGCCTCTTGTCAATAAAATTTGACCTTAGTAAATTTTGGAAGGACAGGGAATCTGCACTCCTGCTTCGTGGTGTTATATATTTATGTAATGAATATACTCATCTTTGCTTTCTCTTTTCATCATTTCCTCTTTTCATGTCATCACAATTGCTAATTCTAATGCAGAGTATGTTCATCCATTCTCTCCGTATCTTTTGAAATACAGTCAACTGCTTATCATTAGGATGGTGAGTAATCTGAAAATTTTTTTAACTATTCCTTTATTTTGTGTCTGCTCTGACTAGGTCGGTGGATTTCTATTTTATACTACTATAATACTTTTCCTTTTTAATTTAAGGCCTAATATAGTACAGTGGTTTGCTTCAACTTTATGGTATTCCATGTTTAAACTTATACTTTGTAAGTAAAAGCTTTTTAATTATGCCATCTTCTGAGTATTACAGGGACTGAATGGTGAGAGTGTATGAAACCCTTCATTATTTCATATTCATATTTATTACTTGACATATGGCAACGGGGTATCAAATTGTTTTACTTATTAGATTTGCACAAGAGCTTTCTTATAAAAACTTTTATGGTGTACTTCACTTACATTCTCATACACTTGTCCTTTTGAGGTAGTCCTTGTAGTTTTCTTGTTCTTCCTTTTTCTTTTTTTCAGGAAACTCTTAAGATAAGAAAAATTTGCTGTAATGGAAAAAGCATATAAAATGTTTAAAGGAACCCCACAAAAATTAAAAGAAGGTGTTTTGTTTTGTTTTTTTTCTCAGTAATGTTTAGAGAAGTGAAAATTTAAGCCTGAGTTTGTGCCATGAGGTTATGTGTCTAGCTAAATTTGGACACTGGTTATCAGACTTAAAACAAACAAGGAGCACCTTGTAAAAAAATCTCATGGTTTGTTATAGCCAGGATGAAAAATAGAGTTCTAAAACTTCCTTATTAAAAGTAGCATTTGAATTGTGTGTCTAAATGTGTTTGTGGGTGTGTTTTTATATATTTCACAAAACTTGTATAAAACTTATGCAAACAATTCCTGAAATAACGCTTCCATTATGTTAATATAAACATACGGGTTGTATTGTAAAGATGAAAAGTTCAAGTGCTACCTTGACACCTTTAAGTATCCCAGGGCCCCAACAGCTCCACTGTGAGTTCTCTTGCTCTCAGCAGGTATGACCCCTGCCCCCAAAGGGGAAGACTCCCCTGGCCTCTAGTTCCCCCATCAGCCAGGCTAGCTGCTCTCCACCAGGTCCTCAACCCAACAGGAACTGCAACCTCCCTGCAGCCAGCAAAATTATTCAAACAAGGCACTTGCATCCTCTGCAGGGACCAGTGTCCCCCACCCTCCTGTTACTGAGCCTGCCTCCCACAGCCCCTGCTAATTCCCTCTGCTCCCCAGTGCACCTCCCGTGCGGCCCTCTGTGACAGGCTGGGTCTCCCTCCCTGGACTGCGAGTTTATGGGACAAATACCCTGCTGCCAGGCTCATCCGTTCAGTGCTCGGTGTTGCACATTTGGCCACGTCTTACAGCTTAGGGCAGGGGACTCCTCCAGCACCAATGGGGTGCGTGGGAGATGATCAGAATACCGATTAAATAATCAAGGAGCAAAAACATCAACTTTCAAGTTTTTCAAAATGTTCACTTTAGTCACTTAGGAAAGTTGTCTTACAGCCAGGGGATTAATTCTTAGGGTGAAATGAGTCAGGACTGCTGTTGTAGACACACTTGCCTCCTCTCTGTAATTCCAATTTTACTCTGTAGGACTTGGGAATGATAACATTTAAGAATAGAGGAGGTTGTTGAGCTCTTGGTAGCAAACTCAATTTAGAGTACTGTCTCAACATGGTGTGTGTTCCCTGCCCTAAGTACAATCTTTTCAGATTTATCTAGGAGTTATCGCACTACTTATTTTACCCACCTTCTGTAACCTTTTCCTTACCTGTTAATGCAGCTCTCTCCTGCTCCACTTGCCATGTGAATGGGGAGGAGCACCTGGCTGACTCTTGGCCACCCTCATGGGGGCTAAGGGTGAGCATCAGCCACGCAAACCTCTCTGCCTCCTTGGTCTCCACTTAGGGCTGTCGTGGTCCTCTCAGGCCACCTGTCCTCTTGTGGACTGGGTTTCCGAAGCCCAGCACCTTCCTGGCCCCCGATGCCACACAGGAGTCCCCCTCACCTCTTCCTCCTGTTTACAGCATCCCTGCACTTTGTTCAGGCAGCTACCTGGCTTGTTTTCGCTGCTGTTTTGGTTAAATTTTCTTGCTCGTTTAAACATTTCCTTGGGGTTCAAGCCTTTTCACAGCCTAAGCCTGATGTAAAATGAATGTGTTAAGGAAATCTGGAGAACAAACTAATAAAATAGCATTTTTTCCCCGGGCCAACGCTTTCCCTCCTCTGCTCCTGGGAAGTGATATAGTTCACGGCGCAGAGGAGGGACTCCCACGCCAGGCTCCCTGCACTGTGGTCCCTTCTGCCGGTTTCTGCCATGTGACCTTGGGCGAGGCACGTAGGCCTCCTGTGCCTCAGGTTCTTCTCCAACACGGGGCCATGAAGATCCGCTCTGCGGGGTGCCGTGGGTAATGCCGACCGCGTGAGTAAAGGTAAAGCATCCGCAGCAGCGCCGGCCCCGAGTAAGCACCATCATTGCCCCTGTTCCCTAGGGGCTGGGCCTGAGACTTGCATGCCGGTGTGCCCTCATCACAGAGATGTTTACACTTTGGCAAACTACAGGCTTCTAAAACTGCTTTCTCTGTCTCTGGGAGAGGAGGAGGGCGCTATGTGAGAGTGTCAACATAAATAAATTCCTGGTTTCATTTCTAGATATTTTGTGCTTCTGTTGGTTCTAGTACCTTGTCACCAAGCACCTAACCTTTTCACTAATTCAATCTTGAAACCGGTCTACTTTCGTAACGTCATTATCCTGATTCTTTCTTGAATTACGGATTTCCAGAATTTTCTTGGATTTAACAGAAGCTATGAGAACTGGCATAGCAGCAAAGAAGAAAATGGTTGAATTAACAGGATGGCTTTTGCGGCATTAGTGCTAACACTGTTGAGAGATTGGCCTGAACCAGCATCCTAAAATATGTATATTTATAGGCTATGACAAAATCACCAGAATTTTTATATAAGACAAAAACACAAACTCTGTATAGGTCAATGTTTATTAGGACTGAAACACACCTGTCAAATTGGCCACTAAACAAGCAAACAAAATTGGCCTCATCCACATTTATTTTTTGGCAACCCCCAAACCTACAGTGTGGCCAGCAGCTTCCACCTGATGAGGACGTCCATTCACGCCCTGGCCACCCTGCTCCTTCTGGTGTCCTTAGCTTTCTGCCAAAGCCACTCTTGATTAAGTGGAGATTTGCATCTCATTAAGTGCTTTTTTATCCCCCCAAAATGATGCTGCTACAGGCTATCACTGATGGTCAGTGCACTAGCCTTTGGTGTTCCTGGGTGAGCAAAGTGGGGCCTAATGTGTAATTTTGTAATAGCCAGTAAATCAGAAAAGTCTCAGGTAGGGTTAAATTTGGACCACTCTTTAAAAAGAGTAACAATAAATCAGCTTTCCAAGTACCAAACCTTCCCAGGCTCTGTACCAGACCTGAAGGGCTGATGCATGGCAGGGAAGTGTCTGGCAATGGGAAGTGGGCATGGTGCCAGTGATGGCCAGTGCCAAGCCCACGGATGGAGGGCTCTTGTGACTCACCCACATCAATGCTTAGTAAGTAGCACAGCTTGAGAAACTCTTACATATCTTGGAATATGAACTTTTTATTCCTTATGTCAATTTGTGGTGAACCTTTTGTTTGTCCCCTTTTGAAATTTGACATTGACTTTCGAATTTACTGCCCATCCTGATTTCTAGTGTGATTCTAAGCCAGATGACTTTGAGGTTAGAATTATCACTTGGTTCCAATTCTGTTGGGTATTAAAAAAATCCTCATCTTTGAAATGGCTTTAAAAGGCTTTGAAAATAAAATGAGTTGCTCAATCATGGAGCCATGTTGTGAGGATGTGAGACATCATTGTATTCACCAGCTGGGATTACTAGTACTGTACCGAGAGACCAGCATCTGGCATGTAGGAGATGTTCATTAGTTCCTTCCCCCACACTTGTTAATTAGTAATTAGAACATTGAAATAGGTTTGCTAAGAAAACCAGCAGTTGGGAGGGCCACGGTGGCTCAGCAGGCAAGAGTGCTTGCCTGTGATGCCAGAGGACCCAGGTTCAATTCCCGGTGCCTGCCCATGTTAAAAAAAAAAAAAAAAGAAAACCAGCAGTCCTATAGAGTGATGTGTACCGTTTACTTTAGTTATTTAAAAAATTAATATTTAAAATATGTCAAAAAGTATTACAGATCATAATGCATCCAAACTTACCATATGGGTTTAAAATGTTAACATTTTATCATACATTTTATATTCTTTTAAGAAATAAAAGACTACTTACTGGTCAGACACTCTCCTGCCTCCCCTCAAACCTCAGTCCCCTTCATAGCATCGTTGAGATAACCCTTTTCTGGCACTGTGCATTCTTTCTATCTGCATTTTAAAATTTTACCACATATCTGTATATCCATAAATAATTTATGGAATTGTGTTGTTTGTTCTAAAATTTACATAGGCAATATAATGTATCCTTCCTTCCTTTGGCAGCCTTTTTCCCTTACTAAGTTTTGAGTTTGATCTGTGTTGATACATGTAGATCGAGTTCATTTTAGCTGCTCTTTAGTATTCCATTGTATGAAACATTCCATAATTTGTTTAGATACTTTATACATATTATTAATCATCACAAAACCCTTCGAAGTAAGTATTTTTGACTCAACTTCAGAGCTTGGAGTCAAACCCAGGTTTGTCTGATTCTATTGTGCCATGCTTTATACGAATATCAGGAAAATAAAATTGGGAAAAATGAGCTTCCAGGCTACAAATCAGTGACCTCAACACACAGAAGGTTGGTGGCTGTAGGCGCCCCTGGGCTAGGGTGGGCCAGACCAGGCAGCCCCATCTTCTTCAGTGAGGTCCTGCTGCCGGAGTGCTCTGCGTCTGCTGACAGCAGCAGGTCAGCGACTTGAGCCCTCGATGTGAGGGAAACACAAGATGCTTTTCTTTTTGAAGAACCCATGTGATAAGTCAACGATGTTTTGAGGCCTGAAGGGCACTGAATGTAGGGAAGGGAATAAAAGAAGTGGAGGACATGGACCCAGTCCTCAAGGAACTAAAAATCCAGCAGGGGAGGTACAAGTAACAAACAGAACAACTGCCAACTAAGCTGCTGGGGGCCGGTTCTACCATATTCCTAGGCTCCCAATATACACAGGGTTTTCTGGTTATCTTTTGCCAAAAGGGGATATTATATATTTTTCTCTGCATCTTGACTTCTCATTCAATAATACCTTACGGAAATGCTCTCAAGGCCCTTATTGCTAGGCCATAATGTTTTGTCATTTTGTAGACTATAGCAGTCAATGTCCTCATGTATACCATGTGTGTCCCCGTGCATACTGATTCCTGCAGGAGAGACCCCAGGACTGGGATGGCTGGATGGAAGGATATAGGCATTTTTAATTTTTATGTATGCTGCCATATTGCTTTCTAAAAAGGCTATAATACATCTTTTCCTACAACCAATGTTTTAGAGTATCATCTCCCTACGTTGTTAGTCCCAATAGTTACAAGTCTTTTTAATTGAGACTGACCGAAATAAAACAAAGCCTGTAAATTGTGTGACCATTAAGGGAATATAAGTTTTTTTTTTCCTGTATCATATTGGCCAACTGTATTTGCTGTTTGTATGTTGCTCATCTTTTGCCTGGTTTCCTAGTTTTACAAGCCTTTTTTTTTTTCCGGGTCAGTTTGTAAGAGGTTTTTATATGGAATGGACACCAACCTTTCTCATCTATGCTACTGCTCTGGGGAGCAGGTGTGCCACTGGTTTCTTGGCTTTATTTATGGTATATTTACCAGCTGGTTCACTGAAGGATTACAGCAGCAAACTGGGTTTCATCAGTTCAAAGAGCAACCTCATTAGTTTAAGATGTTGACCGACGTTTAGACAGGGCCACGGGTGATGTAGGGTATTGATGAGTGTGGTACAATCTGCTCATTAAAGAACATGGTCACTCACTATATCAGCTTATTTTTGTATCCATCTTTTCAAGCCACTGGGAAGTATGTTTATGCGTATGCCTATCCCCGAGAAACTGTAACACACTCAGAGGGGGCTCCCTTCCTTGTGGAAATTGTGTCTGAAATACTGTACCTTTCTTTCATAGGAATCACACCATCCTCAAAGCCTCATCCACCTGTTGTGGGCAAAGTGACTCATCACAGCATTGAATTGTACTGGGATCTTGAAAAGAAAGCTAAACGACAAGGACCTCAGGAGCAATGGTGCAGGTTTTCCATTGAAGAAGAAGACCCCAGAATGCACACTTATGGCATCATTTATACGTAGGTGCAATGTTGACTTGCTTAAATTTTGCTTTCATTTCCTGATTAGCAAGAGTGATTTCTGTTGTCTCTAAGAAGCCACTACTTGTTTTGAAATTAAAGAATGAGTCAACATCATTTATTTTCATACTCTTTTTATAATTTTTGGACAAAAAGCTTTAGCGATAATTTAGGAATGAAAGCTCCTAGGTCTTTGAGAGCTTCTTTGCCTTCTGAAATATTCTAATGGTATATTTTAAAAATCTAAAGTATAGAGATAGAATTAACAGGTAGTTTGATAAAAAGAGAAGGGTTTCCCACCAGGCAATTTTGTTCACAGATGTGGACGTAAGCTTGTCAGATTCCCTGACCTCATGTCATGGCACTGGCTCCTCTGCCAACTCTCCCTTGCCACACTGGCCACCCCTCTCTCAGCCTCTACCAGGCCATGAGGGTCTGCACGTCAGGGATTTCTTGTTGCCTTTCCCTAGAACGTGCTTCCCAATTTTCAGATGACTTGTGTCCACGCACCATTCACATAGCAGCACATCAAATATCCCCTCTAAAGTAGCTGTCTTCGTTTCTGGGCTCTCTTTGCCCCATGACCTTATTTCATGTGTTACATAACATCCAGGTCTGCTTGAAATTATTCTGTGTGTTGGCTTGTTCATTATCTGTCTCCCCAGGGCACATAAACTCAGTGAGAAACAGATAAGATCCCTGCTTGCTCAGCAGCCTCTCCTCAGCTCTTTGACAGTGCCTGGCATGAAGTAGGCCCTCAAAATATTTGTTGCATGAATAAATAAACAGAAGCAGTGGGGATAATCAATAAGTCATTTTGTCCTTAGTCTTTATGTTAACTCTGGCTTATTTCTTCCTTATGACAACGTTGCTCCTTACAAAATGATGCTGGTTCTATGACTCAGGAATGCCATGATGAGATACAGATATGTTTTTTTAATATAACTTTTTATTTTGAGATCATTTTAGATTTACATGCAGTTGTAAGAAAGCATATGGAGATCCCAGAGTCCCTTTACTCATTTTTCCCCAATGGTAACATCTTGTAAAACCATAGTGCAACACCACAATTAAGGTATGGACATTGATGGAGTCAAGAAAGAAAACTCTTCCATCACCACAAGGACATTGGCGTTTTCTCAAGGTGGCATTGTGATAAAGGTGCCATGTGAGTGTGTATACAAAGGCTTCCACTGTAATCTCAGTGATGAGATGTTATCTCTGTACCTGGAAAAAAAGGTGTTTGCTTTATCTGAAATGCAGTTCTCATGTGAAAATGATTCTTGGCCTGACTACTTGACAATGTTATTTTAATCGTGTCATGTGTTAGGTGACTTTTAGGTGACTTCCACCTAAAAGCATGAATCATGATATTTATAAGTATTTCTATGGAGAAAGAAAAAGACATCGTTTATTTTCCCCACTTCCCGGGTACCACAAGCCATGCTTGGGAATGTTAAGTGGGACAGTCCTGGATGCTCCTATATGTCCTCTTTGCTGGAAGGCCAGGTAGGCAGCCTTACCTGGCCCCCAACCCCATGTGTCTGGCTGCTCATTTGCATTTCCCCCAGAGCCCCTGTGCTGTCAGCCTGCAGGCTATACCGGGACAACAGCATTGCGGAGCTCGCAGTAAAGCCCCGGAACACCAACTCTGAGTGTGGGTGTGAATGTCTCTGCTGGTCCCTCGGAGAGTTATGCAGCATAAACCCTAGACACTAGGTGGCAGAAATAGACTGTTGTAATCGTGACCTCTTTTGCTCTGTTAGATCACTCTCTCTAGGTGTCATTAAAAGTAGGAAATGCCTAGCAATTATCTAGAATATCTGATGTTGGAATTGTGGATTTAAGAACTTGTCCTGTCTCATCAATTTCTGTTCATTTCTGCCACCAGCCAGGCTTGGATGGGCAGAGTCATCTTTGGCTTGTGTTCTTCTTGGCTTCTCACAACCAGTTACCTAGTTTTGTGATTTCTCCCTTTTCAATTCTTCTCTTTACTCCTCCCCCAGTCCCTACCCCACCTTGCTCTTTCTGCTAGTCCTACCCAATATCAGGCTTGGAATATCTGTGCTTAGAATGGGGCATTTCGAAGTTCCATTTCCAGGCTAGTTCATTGCTGAGCCCCAGTCCCTACAAGTGTTCAGCATATTTGTTAGTTGAATGAATCGAACTTAACCCTTTTTCCTTGCCTTCTGTCCCTTCATTCTGTCTTGCTAAGTTCATTTTCTTTTTCATCTTCCTTTTGTCATGGAGTCTTCAGTGAATCTCCATGCCTTAAAGGATAAAGCTCTGACTTCTTTGGCTAAAGTTGATGCTCCTCAAGTTTTGCTTACGACCTGCCTTCTTGTCACCTCATACTTCTGAGCATAAACCCTTCAATGCATTCTATTTCCATCCTTTAAGTGTGCCTGGACATTTTCCTGCATATGTGTTTAGCTCTTTTCCCTGTTCATAAGGAACTTCCTCCCAGCCCCTCCTTTCTTATGGCCATCCTTAAGCCAAGTCAGTTCTACCCTACTAAGGAACTGTCCTTACCATCCTGCTGTCTACCCCGTCTAAGTTCCTGTAATAATTGGTGTCCTCTTCCTGCATTTCATTCATTCAGTCAGCTTATACTGTGGAGTACCTACCCTGTGGCAGACCCTGCTCTGGGTACTGGGGATGCAACACTGGACAAATGGACAAAATTTCCTCCTTCATGATCAGGGAGACCAACAATAAATGAGGTAAATAAGAATACATAGTGTGTGGAGCAATGGATGTAGTGTGTTGGGCAGGACACGTTGGGGGCCTGAGTGGAGATGAGAAAGGTCCTTCTGAGAAGGTAACTTCTGATTAAAGACTGGAAGCAAGTGAGGGCTATCTGGAGCTTGCAAATATCTAGGGGGACAACATCCTGGGCAGAGGGAACAGCTAGTACAGAAGCTTTGGGGTAAGAATGTGCCTAGCATGTCCCAGGATCATTGGGAAGTGGAGTTAACAAGAAGAGTTGTTGGGAATGAGGGCAGAGAAAGAAGGGCTTTTACTCTGAGTGAGATGGGCAAAGCCATTTGGCGCATGCCAAAGGATTGGCATGATCTGGCTTGTGTTTTGTGAAGATCATTCTGCCTATGGAGTTGAGAATAGGTTTTAGGAAGCAAGGCAGCAAGCAGCAGGAAGGGCTAATGAGGAGAATTTGTAGTAATTCAGGTGAGAGATAATAAACCAGACTGTGGGAAGGGTTAGAATTTAGCATGTGTTTTAAAGCTAGAATAAAATATTTTGCTGGTGGACTGAGATGGGATGTGCAAGAAGGAGGGTAGTCAAGCAACATGTAATGGCCAGGGCAGGCCAAATGCCACAATTTCCAACAATGGAGGACCATTTCTCATGCAGAATGCCCACTGTGGGTTGGCCATGGCCCTGTTCTGTATTGTCTTGGCTCTACTGCCCAGCTGATACAGCTGCCTCTGTCTGAAACATAGTCAGTCGTGGTGGAGAGGGGAACGAGAGCATGGCACACTGTTATTTGAAGAATAGCACACTTTCCTTCTGCTTATACCAATTTGCTTCCTGGAAGCAAGTCATATGGCCTGTCTATAGTCAACAGGGCAAGGATGTAGAATCCTTGGACAGGGCACCAAATATTAGTGAACAATAATCCAGTCTTCCACAGGTGGTGTCAAGGTTTTGGCCTGAGCAGCCACCGAAGGGGAAGAATGTGTATGGAGTAGAAGCTTGGGTTTGGACCGCCAGACATCTGAGCAGAGTTGCCAAGGAGCAAATTGTAGAAGACCAGGCTGGGGAGAGGTCTGGACTGGAGACAGATTTCCAAGTCATCATTGGGAGACTGAATTGGAATGCTAGGCTAGTGAGTGTAGACAGAAAAGAGTCCTTGGGCCTTTCAGTATTCAGTTATTATGATTTAAATTCCCTCAGCTCTTATATGAAATTTTGCTGATTGATAACAAAAATAAGGGTACTATTTTTATTTTAAAAATATTTTCCTCTAATGTGGAAATGGTCCTAAGATTCTTCTTTTCTTTAAGCTCTCATGTCTAGGCAGGTCTAGATTGGAATCATTGTGGAGTAGCCCAATGGGCAGTTGCATCCCAGATCCCTGCTGCGTCTTTGGTACTCTCTTTGGGGCCATTTCTATTATGTTGTGAAAGCCTCCAGTCTCCTGATAAATGTGCTTGGGAACATCTGTTTTTTTAAAAACCATTCTGTTATTTCCCTTTACAAGGGTTAAGAAGGTGCTATTTGCTTCAGAGTGATTTTATGATATTTAGCAATACTGGATTTTGTCGGGTGTTCTTTTCGTTTTATTTTAGCCTAAAACTTTAAGTCTTTGACAACTGGCATTAAATTCCATTGAGGCTTGGATATTATAGTTCTCTTTGAGCTCCTAAAGATCTTTTCAGTTGCCACAAATTCTGAGGCCTCAGTTTCTGTGACTCAAATATCTAAGCCTTTATGGACTTATGCTCACTTAGGACAAAATCCACCTGCTTGGGGGACTGCGATGTGCACCACTAATGTATTTTAGGGATTTCTTTTTAAGCTATTGTAGTTTTTCTAAGTATTTATCTTGGTTGTAGACTTTCACTTTCATGGTTAAAGTATTTATATCGGTTCTTAATACTTTTCTATTTCCTTGGTTTCTTGATTCATATGTTTTTCTTAACGATAAGAATCAGTATTATTTCTTCATGGTTTTTCTTACAGTTTCTCTTCTTTGATACACGATGTATCAGTTATCTATTGCTGCATAACAAAGCACCCAAAACTTAAAGCAACACAATCATGTGTTTGCTCATGGTTCTGCAATCTGGGTAGTGTGGGGATGGTTTGTCTCTGCCCCACTGGTATTGG
>PVIY010031420.1:0-29947 GCA_004026745.1 Myrmecophaga tridactyla | reverse complement strand
CGCCCTGCCCCAGCCCCAGCCCCACGCCCTGCCCCATGTCCTGCCCTCCACCAGCGGCAGTGGCTCCCCGGCTCACCTCGTGGCTCTGGCGCGGCCACCCCCGGGCCCCGGCGGGGTTTGGGGCGCCCTGCCGTCGATTGGGGGCTCCGCGAGCCCGAGGAGCGCCCAGCAGCCTGGCCCCGGAGAGCGAGAGCCCAGCGCGTGGAAGCCCCCCGGCCCCGGGCCCAAAACCCTGTTCTTTACCTTGCCGGACATCGGCGAGGAGTGGGCTTCGGACAGCGACTCGGAGAACGGCCGAGACGCGTGAGTATCCGCAGGGTCCCGGGATGCCGGAACTCGGGGACCCCCCACCCCTCAGCCAGCCACACCCACCTTGCAGGGCGCTGTCTAGAAAGCGCGCCGCTTGCAGTGCCATCCACTCAGCCCTGCGGATGGCCTCCTCGCGCTTTTCCTGGGTCCTTCTTTCTTGGCTTTCTGGTCTTTTCAAACACACCCTGTGGTGTGCTTTTTTGTTCAGCTTTCTCTGAGTTAATCCGCTGCTATGGACCAGCGGAGAGGCAGGAGAGAGAAGGACCGACGTGAAAAAAAAGGAGGACGAATCTTTGTTTTTCTTGTAGCTCAAGTGAGGACACAGATGGTTTGTTAGCTCCATTTTCTCAGACTTTTCAAAGAGCCTTAAAGCCTCTTTCTCAGACTCAGAATATGGTAGGTGTGCAGGTAATTGAATATACAACTTGGCAGCCATAATTTGAAGCAGTGGGGAGACATGTGCCTCCCTACTTTTGAAGATCAGTCCCAATTCTTATCCCAAGTGGGCTGGGTTTCGTTTGTGAGGCATCTGGTTAATTTACGTCTTACGTCATCTGACACACACGGAATTTGTAATACTAATGACACATCTGATCATATACCCTAGGGTTCTTGAGTTCTTGCTTTACAGCCGAGTTACTTCAGAAACCTTGGCTGACTTCATTGGAACAATTTCACTGGGAATTGGAGAACATTTCTCTCCATGCGTACACACAGACACACACACACACGAAAACCACTTTTTCCACCAAAAAGCAGTGATGAAAACGCCACCCTTGTAGCATGTGCACTTTAGAACTAAGGTGAATTTTATATTTATTTATTTTTTGACGAGTAGAGCATATAGCTACTTATGAATGCATACAAAACTGTTTATCCTTCTGAATTCTATAAAAGAATAGTGAAATTCTATAAAAGAAATAGACCAGAAGAGGCCATTCACGGATGGAGGTCTCTATATTATAATCTAGTGAGGGAAAAGCATTCAGCCCTGAAAGCAAAGACAGACCTACCACTCCCCCTCCAAAAAGAAAAATAAAGAAAGAAATCCGGAGTAGAGAACTTTTGCACTGAAACCGACTCTAGTCCATTCACAATTTAAATGATTGCATTTTTGCAAAACAACATGACATTAATCTGAATGTTAAAATAAGCAGGTAAACAATGTTAAGCTGTTTCTTGTCATTTAAAATAATGTATTATGAAATGCATTACTCAGCTGATTAATAATCAATTAATCAACTGATCAATTGACTTTCCTTACTGAAAAATGAGTTGTGTTTTAATAAGCCGCTAGAATGGGAGTGCCTAAGCTATTAGACCTTTGTTCTTGGCTATTGGTCCTTAATATGCAATTAATATTTTATGAGAAAACAGATCTACACACTCACCTTAAACTCTGGTCCTAGTTCTTTTTACAAATAGGCACTGAAATATGCAGCATGGCCACGGAAAGAATGGGTGTTGGTTTCACTTCTTGAGCATTTTAGTCCATGTTTCTATTTTCCCAAATTTTCTAGATACATTTCTTTTTTTTTTTTTTTTTTTTTTTGTATGGGCTGACACCAGGGATCGAACCCCAGGCCTCTGGCATGGCAGGTGAGAATTCTGGCACTGAGCCACTGTCGCACCGCCCTAGATACTTTTTTGAATAGCCCTGTATTGATATTACATATGAAAGAGACTATTCTGCACTAGTGAATGTGTCCTGTTTTACTAAAAGTGAAGGCATTGAATTTTAGATAATTACGTTGAGAAATAATATGTACAGATATGTGCTTTCAAGAATCTTTCTGATTAAGTGTAATTCTGTCTGTCTGTAACAGTAGGTAAAAACCTGGACAGAGACAGGACAGGTAACAAGACCTCCGAGTGTAGCTTGTTTTCTTTTATAAATAAACAACTACTCATACTTTCTTCCTTTCCTTATATCCCATTTCTTTTTAAATCTCTGAAATTTATAAAGGATTAAAGGAGACATAAACAGAATTTAAGTGATTTTTTTCTTAAGTACCACAGAGCTTTTGCACCTTGGAATATAAATATATATATATTCCCTCCTGGATTTCTGCTGTGACTATTTATAACTGAATAAATTAAGCAAATGTGTTTGTTATACCCTTACCATCTCGTCTGTCCGTTAACAGATAACTGCTGCTAAATGTTAACCTGCTTGGTTAAAATAAAAAACATGTACATAGTTTTCAAAAGTCTGGGGACATGGAGAGGGAGAGGCGGTGAACACAGAAGTAGGAGGGGGAATAAAAAGGAATAACCCTGGACAGAGCAATAAATGATTAAAAATGTAACCTAATCCTAAAGAAATATGGATCTAATTTTAAAACCACTCCAGTTAGTTATAAAAGAATATCCTAATTGGTAGTTTATATATTTTAAAAGATAATACCAGCACTTTGCATTTGACCTGATTCTGTACTTAGCATTTATTAAAACTTAAAATATGAAATCAATTTGAGTGAGAAAACATGCGCACTTTCTTTTGGTTCAGAGGCTTCCCTCCACCCCACCCCACCCCACCCCACCTCCGCCTCCAAGATGCTGTTTAACATCATGAGTTTTGATCTCTGGCCCATGGATGAGATAAACAAGCTGCTCATGAAAGAGGTCATTGTCCTTTTCATACCACAGGGCATATAGCTGTCACATCTGAACCAGTGGCAGAGGATATTGAGTGCTCTTGACCTGTTCCATCTCCTGTACCCCCAGAAGTGTGATACAATACTTCCATCTTTTCCTTTAGACCCCTGTGCATTTTATTTATATATTGTACTTCATTTGCACTGTTTTTCAGCCACACTCTCTCCTTACTATTGCCTTTGCACTTCTGGCTTTTAACCATGCAATTATCACCTTGTATAAAGGTCTTATTTTGTTTGTTCTGCAAATATAAGAATTCCCAGTAGTAGATAGATGGAAGGATAGACAGATAATGGCTATATATGAAAATCGGTAGATTGTAAATGTCATAAATCTTTTGTAAATTATATCTGATAGCACATACTAGTAGCTTTTTGTGTGTGATTTGCGTTCCTTTGGTAAAGTCATGTTAAGGTGGAAAAGTTGCAGTAGCTGTCTGCAGGCCTTGTGAACTTGGCTGACCATAAAATCAGCTGGGTGGGCGAGGTCAGGCAGCCTGGCGTAGCTGTTAAGCCTTTGGACCCTGGAATCAAAGAAGTTGGTATTCTAATCTCAATCTGGCTAGCTCCAGGAATCTGGCATTAGAATCAGTCATTCTAAACTGTGGGCTTTTCTCCTTGATAAAACACTTTCCTCATAGGGATGTTTCAAAAATGAAATAAAATAATATATGAAGTACCTAATATGCACAGAGGAAAAAAGCTTGAGAAAAGTAATCTGTGATTACTATGTGCTTCCTGGCACAGAAATGAAAATTGAGAGCTTGTTTCATTAAAGGATACATTCCTGGAGAAGAAAAGAATGAGAGAAAAAAAAGTGATTCATTTGTATTTATAATGTGACTATAATAAATGCCATCTTTTAATTCAGTTATTTGAGAGAACAAATTACAGTACATCCTAACTTTTCATCATTGTTCTCCCTGCATGATTTATATCAGACAAATTAGCGTGGTCAGCATGACAAAAAAAAGTACTGTATAACAACTGGAAGAAAATCTGTCTACCACTCTGGGACGTAACTTTTAATTTTTAGAGACAGTTAAGAATAATTAGTCTTATCATAAAGCATTCATCACTGGCCCTTTGAATAGCTTGTGCCCATTCCTGCCCCATAATCGTGTGATTTATAGTCACATCTCATCTTATCCTTTGTAACACCACAAGCTCTTTGTCCTGTGACATTTAAGGCAGTACCTGTCCACAACAGGCATTTAATAAATATTTATTAAATTAATGAAATTATTTTCATCTTTTCCACAATCAACCTTCCTGGCTCCCTGATGTATAAAAATCTAGAGACAATGCAAAGTTTCTTCTTTGAAAATAATTGTTGTCTTGGAGTTTTCCCAAAGTTAATAAAGGTTTCTGCTGGGACTTTGCATTTCCTCAGGGATAAATGGTGAGCTCAGTATGCAATTGTCATATGACTCTGACTTTTGCGTTACGGTCATATGACTATTACTTTAATTAAAAATAGTAATGAATTTGATTTGGTTGTCCATGTCTAACACTTGCTTAAAACCAATAAAACAAGGTTTATGGTTTGATGCAATCATTTTTAGCTTTAAATTATTCTCTTTATTTAATATTTTAAATCTCAAAAGTTGTTTTTGAGCCAGTAGTTACATGTTTTTCTGCTGTGTATATAAATTCTTTTCTATGTAATAGCTAGTTACATTACAATCCTGTGAGATGCTATTATTCTCCCTATACTGCCGATTAAGAAATCGGGACACATGGAGATTGATTTCCCGAGGAAATAGTGGAAAGCAGTTCAGCTGGGATTTGAATCCTTAATAATTCTGTAATTGTAATAGCTAATTTAAATTAACCTAATTTTTAGAGCATAGATTTAGAGTCAGATTGACCATTTTTAAAATCTCACTGTATAATTTTCCTTGAGGTAATAGAATGCTTAGAATACTGTAAGTCAGGATTCTCTAGAGAAGCAGAATCAATAGGAGAGATTTGTAAAGATGAGATTTATAAAGTTGTCTCATGCAACCATGGGAATGGAAGAATTCAAAACCCATAGGGCAGGCTATGAAGCTGGCAGCTCGGATGAAGGGTCTGAATGAACTCCACAGGAAAGACTTGCTGGCGGAAGAAGCAGTAAAAGAGTCTCTCTTCTTCCCTAAAATCCTTCAATGGATTGGATTATCTCCTTGTGGGGGCCATGCCTTAGTTGATCACAGATGTCCTCAGCCACAGATGCAATCAAATGACTGATGACTTAATGCACTAGCCTTCAGGTTTATCAACCAGCCATGAATTAACCTTGCAGCAATGGTCAGGCCAGTGATTACTGAAACAGAAACTGGGCATAATCACTTGGCCTAGTTGACACCAGAACCTAACCATCACAAATACCTATTAACTGTTTACCTTGGGCACCTCACATATTCTCTTCAAGCCTCATTTTCTTACCTATAAAATAAGAATTAATAAAAAGCCTCTCATTTTGAGTAGGGACCAGAACAAGAGGAGGCTCTGTAAGGGGTCCAGGCTGCTATGCAAGCTGCTGTGCCATCAGGCTGTGTGATCCGACAGATCCAATGGTGCTGAAAGTGTCTGTGGCAAAGAACTGGAGCCATTGGCAGGCCCTATAGGACAGTCACAGCACAGAGCCTTAGGAGTTTGGAGCAAAACCCTGCCATTCTCTGCAGATAACTATTCCCCTTTTGAGGGAGGGAATAGTTTTTGGCCTGCTACAGGGCCTTAGTAGAGACTGGATGCCTAACCATGGGCTGCCAAGTTACCACGAAACTTAAGTTGCCCATCATGAACTAGGTGTTGTCTGACCCACCAAGCCATAAGTTTGGACATGCACGCAGCAGCACTCCACCGTAAAACAGGAGAGGTAGATGTGAGAAAGGGCTTGAGCAGGCCCTGAAGGCACAAGTAAGTTACATGAAGAAGTGGCTCTAATGTCCATGGCCCCCACTCTTCCCATATTACCTTCTCTTTCCCAGCCCAGAGCTATGGCCTCTTGGGGAGTTCCTTACAATCAGTTGACTGACAAAGAAAATTTGGGTCTGGTTTTCAGATGGTGCTGCACGGCATATAGGTTCCACCCAAAAGTGGACAGCCTCAGCACTGTCTGAAAGACAATGATGAAAGGAAATCCTCCCAAGGGACAGAATCCCAAGTCATGGGCCTTGTTGCTCATCTTGTTTGTAAGGAGAAGTGGCCAGAAGTGCATCTGTATACTGACTCATGGGCTGTTGCCAGTGGTTTGCCTGGATGGTAAGGGACTTGGAAGATGATTGGGAAATTGGTAATAAGGAGGTCTACAGGAGAGGGTTTGGATATATCTTTCTGAGTGGGCAAAAAGCATGAAGATATTTATGTCCTATGTGAATGCTCACCAGAGATTTCCTTCAGCAGAGAAAGATTTCTTATCAAGTAGATAAGATGACCCATTCTGTGGATGCCAGTTGGCCTCTTTCCTTGGCCATTCTTGTCATGGCCCAGTGGGCTCTTGAACAAAATGGCTGTGAAGGTAGGAATGGAGGTTAAGCAGGGGCTCAGCAATGTGGACTTCTTTTTCCTAGGCTGATCTCACTGTAGCCACCACTGAGTGCTCCATCCACCAACAGCAGAGACTCACACTCAGTTCTCAGTAGGACACCATTCCCCAAGGTGATTAGCTTCCTATCTGGTGGCAGGTTGATTACAGCAGACCATTTTCATCATGTAAGGGGCAGCATTCTGTTCTAATTAGAATGGACAAATACTCGTTATGGGTTTGCCTTTCCTGCATGCAATGCTTCTGCCAAAACTGTTTGAACTTCTCTCTGCAGTGCCTGGTACATAAGTACTCATAAATAACCTATTACTCTCATTTTATAATGCTCATTATTCTAAATATATTTTACATATCGCCCACAATCAGCATCCTTTTACAGTTTGTTTCTGTGATCTACATTGAAGGTCAATATGTTATTTTCTAAGCAATTATTGTCAACCTGTATTTAACAAATATCTGAAGAGATGGAGCCAGTTTTTTGAGTGATCAGAGGAAGACTTGGAAATTGATCTTATCATTAAAGAGTAAAAATTAGATGAATGACTCACATCATTCAAACAAACAGCCTTAGAGGGGAGGGGAGTCAAGGATTTGGTCCTAAAATATTGGGACACATGGAGACGTAGGGATGGGATCTGGGAGGACCATCTAGAAGAATAAAACTGTGTGAGCACAAGTGTATTACAAAAATACATGTCACCAGGAGTTTAATTCATTAGAAGCACAGCATTTGTTAAAAGGGATTAAGAGAAAACTAAGAGAATACTAAGCTCTGTTTACTAAACATGAGAAAAGCCACTGAATGTTTTTAGCCAGCAAAGTGGCATGAGCAGGGTTGAATATTTTAGCAGGATTAAACTAATGCATAGGAGAGAAATAGTAAAAGCAGAGAGATAGTAAGAAGTCTTCAGCAAAATCCAGGAGACAGTTACAGGGGCCTTGGAGAGAAGATGAAAGAAATAATGCTATTGGAATGATATATATCATAGGACCCGGCAACACATTGGTAAGATTGAAGGGAACAAGGAGGAGAGCTGAATTTGATATCATGGTTAGATTTCCTGCAGTTTGTAGGAGAATGATGTTAATAAAATTGGGAACACAGAAGAAGCGGATTTGTCAGGTAGATGAGGAATTCACTTTTTTTCACTCTGGCATAGAGTAAGTCAAAATCTTAGGAAAAAACCTGGAAAGGTATCAGGCAAGGAAGCTGGACATTCATGAATGAAGCATGGGATTAAAGTTGGGGACTGGAGATATAAATCTGGGAGCCTTCCAGGTACATTTGATGGTGAATATATGTAACAATTGCAAATTCCAGTAACAAATTTGAGTGTGCACAATACTTAGAGTTCTATATTTTCTTGCTGGGTGTTTTAAGATCTTCAAAAATTAGAGGTGTCTCCTTTCTCTGGACTAGGCCAGTACTTCTGAAAATGTGTCTTGTTCGTTAATTGTTACCAGTTACCAGATAGTTACTTGTTGAAAATCCATGAAAAGTACAGAGAGTGAGAATAAACAATTTGAATTTGTTTAGCAATTGACAAATTACTTTTATGACTATTTATTTTATCTATTAAAAAAACAAACATTAGATTTGTTTTTTGTTTTTTTTTTCACATGGGCAGGCACTGGGAATCGAACCCAGGTCTTCGGCATGACAGGAGAGAACTTTGCCACTGAGCCACTGTCGCCCACCCTAGATTTGTATTTTGTATATCTTTTTTCTCCATTTTATTTTCTTATGAATTTATTTTTCTTGTTTTTTTTTAAGTATTTTCTCTCAATGGTTGGAAATTTTAAGAAAATGGTCTGACACTATGGAGTTTGAGAAGCCTTGAGGGAGACTTTACTTAGAGACCTTTTGACTGCAGTAAGACATTTTAGGACACTAAGGAAAGTGAAACCAGCCAAATTATTATACTTCTTTATTTCTGTCCCTAAAATAGAGGGCTGAGCAGGCAATGGTGGCTCAGTGGCAGAATTCTCGCCTGCCATGCTGGAGACCAGGGTTCAATTCCCGGTGCCTGCCCATGCCAAAAAAGAAAAGAAAAGAAAAGAAAACAATATAGGGCCAAGCAATATTCAATAGTATCCTATCAATGAAGATAAGATTCTTTCACTTGTCCAAATGTTCTAGAGCTGAGAATTGGCTCAACTCAACTGTCTTCATGAGCCATGTTGGTGAAATTCAGCCTGTGGCCAAAAATCCACAGTTCCAAAGAAGGGGATTTCTGATTTTTTATTATTGCTTTTCTCAGGGCTGAAATTTTAAACCAATGGCTATATCCCATCACAACTCTCATAATCCATTCACAGCCCTAAATGGTGGTTTATTTCATAAAGCATAAATTATAGACAAGGTTCATATATATATATATATACAAAACAGGAACTTTTAATGGGAAACTCATAAACATGACATGCTCGCTTCTCTTATGATCAATGTTTGGTCTATCTGTGGGAAGGGTCCTTGCTGAAAATTAATAGATGATCATAATCTATTCATCTCTCCTGCATCCCATAGGAAGGGATCACATCATGGGTCTCCATACCTTATGAAGGTATTTTCCCCGTCTAAATTTAATTTCCATTTCAAGCTTCCATTCTGTTAAGAAAATACAGAAAATAGAACTCACTTATCTGGGAGTTCTCCCCTATTTATCCTGGGTTTTAACCTCATTCTTATGGGCTTACCTGGGTCCAAGACATTTATTGGCAGGGAAAGAATCCCCTTATTCATTGATAACCTCTGTCCTTGCTGACATCCACTGAAATATCCACAATCGCATCTTGTCCTGAGTCTTTATAACTCATGTCTCTTGTATATACCCACATGGTCCTTTCAAGTTAGGGATCTCTCTCCTTTACTTCTGGGGCTGTGGGAAGCAGCCTGCTGCTCCCATGTCTACTTGCTCAGTCACAGTTCTTCCAGAAGGATGCCTAAGGCCCTGCCTGCCTATACACACTGAGCAGCCTTTCTTTTCTCTAGGATCCTACCACCTTCTCCAAGCTCTCCCCAAGGATCGAAGCACACATCCTCTCCAATCCCTTATCCCACAAACCTATCTCAGGTTAGCCTCCACCTAGTAAGTACCCAGCTTACCTGAGAACCGGATTTTCTACCTCTGAATTAAAATTCCCTGTCAGCGAATGCCTGGTTCAGTGCCTCCGCTAGCCCAGATGGGCACATTTCTGGAAATTGTATGAGACTCCATCCTCCCTCCAGGAGCCCACTACCCTACCAAGATGCCTACAAGTGGAGAGTCGGCTAGGTTTCAACCCTCAGTTGACTTCTTAGCAGGGTATAGGACACAGTGGCCCCAGTGGAGAACTTCTCCTTGCAGTGGCCACTCATGGCACAGCTGTCCCACCTAACCTCTAGCTTCCAGGACCCTCAGTTCAACCTGCAGAGCTAAGAGCAGACTTTTCTAAGAGCACAAAAGTCTGAGCCCACAGAAGCTCCATATTAAGGAGCCCCTTTCTCTTCTAAGGGTTGAGAAGAACCTCTCTAATGCCTCTGTCCTCTCCTAAAGTTTTAGTTTATGCTAAATATGCATACCAAACTTGTCAGTTTAGGCTTTTATTATTATTATTTTAAACATAAAGCCAGTAGGAAACTGCTTTTTCTGTTTCCTGAAACAATATATATATTAAAAAGTTCGGATTATTAATTATTAAATTATTTATTAAATGTGGACAGGTACAAAGGAAAATTAAGACACTAGGGAAAAATACCTGTTACCATTTAAAAGTACCTTACCACATATCTTTCACATAGAGAGCACTGTTTTATTTTCCCCGATGAGTACAGTAAAAATATCTGCTTCATTGAATAAAAGCCAAGTCACGTAACTCTTAGGCAGTGCATACTTTTATAATCCATAGGCAACGTTTTCAAAAATGACGGAACATTTTATGATCCTAGGAATATGAGGTCTTAGGCAGACATGCATTTACAGGGCGTGGTTATTATACTATGATTAATTATAAAACTATGATAAAAAGCATACAAAAGTTGCCCCATTCTTCTTAAAAGGTAGACATAGTCAATGAAAAGAACATGTTCCTTAAAGCAAAAAGCTAAATAAAGCTTTTGCAATGATTAAATATCCAGTTTAAGTTCGCCTTCTAGGTAACCTTGTAAAAGAAGCTGAGAGCTTTTGGCAGTCAGGCTAAGACTTGCCGTACAGTTGCTTAATTAGCAGATTATTAAGGTTCAGTTGAACTAAATAAAATGTTCTTCTCATATGCTTAGATAGATGGATAAATTTGGGGTTATAGATATATGGATAAACAATGATTCTATATTCTTTGAATTGTTATCTTCTTATATTTCCAACTTTCAAAATTATTTTCAAATAATACGGCAGCTCTTTGTAATGGCAGTAATGAAAAAGAGGACAAATCCTACATTGGATCCCCACTAGTTACATATGTTTTAACTACTAATAATTATATTTCAGAGAATGTCATAGACTCATAGAAGACTAAAATGGGGATTTATTTCTTAAAATGTAACACTTAATTCAAATTCCTAAAATTATACAGTAAAGTTTCTAAACCATCCATGTATATATAATACTTTCACAATCCATTTGAAATAAGTCTTCATTGATAAAAATGAATCACTTCCCCCATAAAAGAGTAGTGTCATTGCTAAATTTGTGCTAAAAAAATAAATCCCAGGGAACTTTCATTTTAGTGTGTAACGTACATTTTAAAGAAATTATTGATACGTTTTCAAGAAAAGACCAATCTTAGTCAGATCTTTGTTTTAATTACTAGTTGAAAGATTTGTAAAAATTTTCACTGATGGATGTGAGCATTGCTCAAATGTGTGTCACTATGCAAAGCCAACTTGTTAGAATTTAAATAGCAGTTTGGATTTATTCAAGGTCTCCTATATATACCAAACACTACAGTAGTGTTTTATAGGCATTTTCATGAATTTCCAAACAGCCACAGAAACTAAGAATTTTATTTACAGATTAAGAAACTGAGAAGCAGAAAGGATAAGAATTTGTCTAAATCCACATAGCTAATATGTGACAAATGTAAGATTCAAATCCAGGACACCAAATCAATATTGTCCACACATGGACATAGCCAAGGGTTTTTAACGAGTTGGCTATAATGGTAATGACTATACAAATCTACTTTCAAGGTAATAAATGTTATTTTTCCTGCAACAGCCTGACTCTTAGGAATCGTACTCCTTCCAATAAAAATAAATTTTAAAAAGTTAAAGTCACGATGTTCATACATAATCTATCCCCTCAAGATTGAGAATGAGACAAGGATGTCTGCTGACCCACTGTTACTCAACATTGTACTGGAAGTCCTAGCTAGAGCAATTAGACAAAAATAAGAAATAAGAGGCATCAAATTAGATAAGGTAGAAGTAAAACTTTCATTATTCACAGGTGACATGATCCTATACTTGAAAATTCTGAGAAATCCATGACAAAGTTATTTGAGCTAATAAGCAAATTTATTATAGTGGCAGGATACAAGATGAATGCACAAAGATCAGAAACGTTTCTATATACAAATAAAAACCTAAATATGGAAACAACAAGAAAATTCCATTCAAAATAACCACTAAAAGAATCAAGTATTTAAGAATAAGATTAATCAGGGAAGTAAAAGACCTACACACAGAAGACTACAAAATATTGTTTAAGGAAATTAAAAAGATCTAAACAGATGGGAAGATATTCCATGATCATGGATAGGAAGGTTGAATGATGGTAAGATGTCAATCCTACCTAATTGATCTGTGGATTCATTGCAATACCAATCACAATTCCAACAACCTATTTTGAAGACTTGGAAAAGCTAGTTATCAAATTCATTTGGGAGGGAAAGAAACCTTGAATAGCTAAAGATATTCTGAAAAAGAAGAATGAAGTGGGAGGAACACTTCCCAACATAAGAGCTAACTACAAAGCCAAAGTCATCAAAACAGCATGGTACTGGCACAAAGACAGAAGTATTGATCAATGGCACTGGATCTAGAGTGTGGAGATTGGCCACCAAATTTATGTTCAGTTGATCTTTGACAAGATTCCCAAATCTACTGAATTGGGACAGAATAGTCTTTTTAATAAATGGGCTTGGAAAAACTGGATATTAATAGTCAAAAGATTGAAAGAGGACACATATACCTTATACAAATTTAACTCAAAATGGATCAAAGACCTAATTGTAAAAGCCAATACTATAAAACTCCTGGAAGAAAACATAGGGGAATAGCTTCAAGGCCTAGTAATAGGAGGTAGTTTCCTGAACTTTATACCCAAAGTATAAGCAATGAAAGAAAAAATAGATAAATGGAAGCTCCTCAGAATCGAAAGCTTCTATGCCTCAAAGGTTTTGTCAAAAAGGTGAAGCGACAGCCAACTCAATGAGAAAAAATATTTGGAAACCATACATCAGATAAAGGTTTGATATTCCATGTATATAAGGAAATTATATACTCAACAACAAAAGAATAAACAACTCAATTATAAAACAGGCAAAAGATATGAATAGACATTTTTCTGAAGAGCAAATACAAATGGCTCAAAAGCACACGAAGCGATGCTCATCTTCTTAGCTAAAAGAGAAATGCAGATCAATACCACAATGGGCTATTATCTTACATCTATAAGGATGACTTCCATTAAACAGTAAACTACAGGGTTGAGGAGGATGGGAAGAAATTGGAACACTTATTCACTGCTGCTGGAACTTTATAATGCCACAGCTGCTAAGGAAGACAGTTTGGTGGTTCCTCAGAAAACTAGACATCAAGTTGCCCTATGACCCAGCAATACTGTTACTTGTTATATCCCAGAAGAGCTGAAAGAACTGACACAAACATATATTTTCACACCAATGTTTATAGCAGCTCTATTCATGATTTCTAAAAGATGGAAGCGATCCAAGTGCCCATCAGCAGACAAGTAGATAAACAAAATGTGGTATATACATACGATGGAATATTATGCAACAGTAAGATGAAATGAGGTCCTGAAGCACATGGCAATATGGATGAGCCTTGACATAATCCTCAGTGAAATAAGTCCAGACACAAAAAGGTAGACACTGTGTGATCTCGATATTATGACTCTGGTTAAGATGACAATGTCATCTCAGGTGACATTCAACTAATGTCAACGCAGGTGATGGGAATGAGTGGCCCTGAATAATAGACCAAGAAGCAGTCAGCTCCCAGATGGAAAGTCAAGTCAACCTCCTCTGATATTTTGCTCTAGTTTGATGTGGATGAAGATTTTGGGGACAGATGGGGAATGCGGTCCTCTCCCACCCACATTACCTTCCTTCTCCCTCCCTTCTCCTTTCCTCACTTTTTCTTTCTCTCTTTCTCTTTTTCTTCCTTCTTTCCTTCCCTAAAAATAAAAAAATAAAAAATAAAAAAATAATGATCTAAAAGTATCTTTCTCAGAACAGTATTCCTATTAATAAGGCAACGTATAATAATAATGATGAAACTGTATTAAAAGTTTAGCTTTGCTCATTTTGAGGTACAGATAACAGATGAATCACAAAATCATGTCTTCTTAAATAAAGCCTTGGTTTTACCAAACTATCTACTAGTTAATATTATATATTATTTTTACTTATAAATTATTTTGTGTATATATATATTAGAAAATCAAATATTTTATTAATACTAGTAAGGCACATAACAATCAAGCATTGTATTACTAGAAAAAATGGAGAAGCAATTAGATATGGGAGTCGCTGAAAGAAAGGTTATACCTGCACATTAGCATTTTTTTAATTAGAGACTTGCACTTAAGGCTTTAGAAGAAGCCTTATAATTAAATATTGACAACTAGAATCCTTGTCAGGCAATAAGATTCAGGTTTATCCAAAGAGTGTATTTCTTTCACTTGACATTTAACATTTTGGACCTTTCTTACTTATTGATTTTTAACACAAATAATTTAAAACAATTTAAAAAAAATAAGATATTTGTTACTTTAAAGTTTATTTACTTTACTTTAAAGTAATAGTTTTAAAATGAATAATTTGCCTCAGTTCCTTACAATGAAATTTCTGTTAGTAGAATACATACAAATTAAATTGAAAAAATGAGGCCCTACTTAAGATGTATCAGAACTGCTGCTGACATATACTGAAACACAATGTATGCACTCACATATATTGTGAGTAAATAACAGGCTGCCTCAAATGCACATACCATCCAGCTTTTGGCTAAAGAAATGAACCTTGTGCTGCCGTCTTGTACCCACCAGTTGTCTAAAAGCTCCTGAAGACTTCCTGCCCTTGTTCTCTCTTCCAGCTCCACTGAAGTTCTACTTTGGATTCTTTTGTTTTAGTCCTGACCTCGTGGTGCAATTTAACCTCGGACTTGATGAATACCTTTGGTTCTGGACCTACATTCGAGAATCCTGAGAACCTAGTTAAAACTTCCCTATCCCCCTGCCTCACACTTTCGCTTCCTGGATTACCTGTTAACTCCTGGCCAGCCCATTTCCAGCTCCCAGGACTTACCAAGATGTTGGAAGGCAGGCTGGTGCCATGCCCGGGGCTGCTCTGCCTCCCAGGGAGAAGTGAGTGGCTAATACTGTTTTCCCTTTTGCTTTCATTAAATGCTCACCCATTCCAACTATATCTTCATATTAGGTGAGAAATTCTCTGATAAAATATTGATAGATGAAAAGAAGGTGTCATAATAGGGTAAATAAAAACAATACTTTGGGGTAAGAAAACAGTAAGAAGCATCCAGCATATAGAACATACAAGACGATTGGACTGGTCTCTTTTAAACAGCCAACGTCATTGGGAGGTTGGGGGAAAGGTGGAGGAATTGTTTTTTCTAGATTAAAATAGACTAAAGAAATCTAATAGCAATTTTTTCTATGAATTAATGTTTCCTCTCATAAGTATTTTTTTATTAGAGAAATTGTAGGTTTACAGAAAAATCATGCATAAAATAAGGAGTTCCCATATACCAAAAACAATTTTAAATGTGTGAATCTTGATTGGCTTCTAGTTTAAAAATATGGCTAGAAATGACACTTGGGACAATTGGAGATATGGAGTATTATAAGGTTTCAGGAAATTATATGTTTTCTTAGGTATGAGAACAGTACTATAATATCAATGGTACTATATATTATAATAGGGTTATATAGGAGAATTTCTTGTTAAAATTGCATTTTGAAGTAGTTATGTACATGGTATTAGATATTTGCAATTTCCTTTCAAATGTATATGTAGTGGAATAGTAAGTTTCTTGTGAAGCTTTGCATGGGAGGTGAAGGGAGAGCCAGTAGGCAACACTGCATTGGGTTGTTTTGAGGTTGAAATGCAACCACCTGAATTCATTCACCTGAAGCACTCAGTAGAGGGCCTGGCTGATAGGTAAGTGTTTGATAACTGTTAGGTAACTATTATTAGTGCTTTTGTTGTTAGCTGAAGCTGAAAGATACTCTAAGAGAAGGGAGGAGCAGAGGCCAGGAGATACCCGGGTCCATGAATAAGGAAAAGCTCTGTGGAAGCAGACACCTCAAAGAAATATTGGCTAGAGGATGAGGTGTTGAGCAAGCAGCATAGAAGAACTGAGCGACATTAATCATGGGGCTTTTGCTTTGTTCTGTAAATGCCTACTGCCGAGAGGGTGAGAAGATGGCCTTTCTCCAGAGCTGCCTGGTCGCTGCACAACCTTCACATCCCCAAAATTCCCAACCTCGGGAACATGCTGTGCTGCCATTTCTGTATCTCTCTTAAATTCCTGTTTGGGAGGTGATTCTGGGACTCCTATGAGATCTGATCTCACATGTTTAATATCCCTATTTTACTCATTCCCACAAAATGCAAACCTTCCATTGGATCATCCCACCTGCTTAGTTACACGCTCATAACCAGGGGTAATTTGAGTGATTCTCTCTCCTAGGATAAGCGACTTCACTCGCTCTTTCACATTTTTTTGGTTGTTGTTGAATGGAGAGAGTCTATCAGTCTCTCAGCTTGTCTGTCACATAGGGGATTAAGGAAGGCTTACTATTTGCAAATGGGCGGAGAAACTATATGTACAATTCCGTGGTGACCCTGAGCTAATTTTCTGCTTCAGACCATCAAAGAGGCTTATTGAGGAGTAGAATGTGATTTTGTTACAGTGAAATTGTCATGTAGGTCAATTTCAAGCATTTTGGTGAGGATGCATATTTCGGAGGCAAAAGTAGGAGTTCCTGGGGATTCTCCAAGAACCCCTCCGTCTCCACTGGGCAGAAGTGTGCTGGAGTCCATTGTGCCAGGTCACAGGAGCCAATGGTGCACATCCCCTTCCAACTTGTGGGCTTGAAATCAGCCACGGGATGAGCATTTGCACCTGAAAACGCCTCGTCTGGGCTTTTGTTCCCCTATACCCAACCTCAAAGTCGGTTTACCAGCAGACCACTGCTGATAAGTCATAGGAAGTGGGCTTACTTCCAAAGCCATCTGGGATATGACGGGATTTGAAACAAGGGGATGCTTTTGACAAGGTGTGTGGGATTATTGAAGATTGTTCTGTCACATGAGTGAGAAGAAGTTGCATGTGCTCCACTCAGAAGGCACGCGGCTGGAGGATGGGTGCGAGCTGTCTGTCTGTCTGACTCTCAACCTTCTCTTTTCCTTCCAGCACACATCAGAGGGTGACACTTACATCTAAGACAAACTCTGCCATTATATCCCCTACTCCCCACACAAGAAAGAATATGGGAATCCAAGTGAAAACAATAGTCCTGGAGATACTCTGTTGTTTACTACAAATCATTTATAATTTGGGGGGTCACAAATTGATACTGATATGGTGAAGAACCGTAGTTTTAGATGATACATGGATGAGAAGAAATTGTGCTCTGCAGGAGAACACATATAGTAGATTTTTGGTTTGTATTAAAGAGAGACTTGGCAAAATGTTGTAGAACAAAAGAAAACGAAACCAAAAACCTCAGTACAACATTTTAACATGTGCAATACTTTTTTCCTCCTATAACGAGGAAACTGTATTTTTGGTTTGATTATGAACAAGTGTGTCTATTATGTTACAGAGTTTAAGAATTTTGTGAATCCAAGGTTGCTATTAAATTCAGGTTAGCATCAGAATGTCTGCTTTAATTATTCAACATACTTAAATTTCCCATTTGGATAATATGGACACTTGGAGGTTTGATTCTTAGAGCTGTGTGTGTATATGTGTGTGCACGCACGTGTGTATTCCATATACACTTTTGATCTCTATATCTGCTGTCTCTGCTGGAAGCCTCTGTTTTTGCCCCACGCCAAACATGAAGTGGATGCAAATCTGCTTTCACCATAGGAATTAGTGAATCATGTATATTTTACATAAGATTCCCTGGAAGATGAATGGGAAAATTTATAGCACACATTGTACAATGCTTCACATCAAAAGTTCCTTTAGTTCTGCTTCCAGCAATAGTAGACTCTGTAGTTTCAGACCAACCACCAACCGAGAGGAACTGGAAAAGCTAGACAATAAATTAAAACCACCCAGGTGTTAGAGTGAATTGGAAATACACCAGCCTGCATAGGGATTGAAACCCAGCTTTAAGTGGTCTCAATTCTTGATTGGATTAAGGTGGGCTGGGATTGTTCAAGCCCCCAGCCCAGTCTGCTATCAGAAACAAATTTAATCCCCTCTGAATATAAGCTGCAAGCAACAGCTACGTATGATTGACAAAAGCCCCAGTCTAAATATAAATATTGAAAATAGAAATGTGGGGAAGATTATATGTACATGAAAATTAGTATATGTACTTATTTTTCATAACTGAATTTCTTTTCACTAGTGATTTCATATTTTTGAAATTAGTTAATTAAAACAAAGCTGACAGTCTCCAGCTATCAGCTAGAACAGCTAGTAGTAAAATCCTAATATTGTGGAATTGTAACCCATACCAAACTCTGAAATTTGTTCTACAGCTAATTGTTGCGGTGTGCTTTGAAAGTTATTGCTTTTTTATATATATGTTATTTTTTACAAAAAAGAAAAAAGTCGATTGTGATGATAAATGCACAGCTATATGATGATACTGTGAACTGCTTGTATGCTTTGGATGATTACATGTTACGTGAGGATATAATATATATCAATAAAATTGCATTAAAATTCATTGAAAAACAAAAGCTGATATAGTATCTTAAGTATGTCAAATTAGACTTTAAGACAAGAAACATTAACAATCTTTCATAGAGGTAAAAGGCCAATCTATTAGAAAATAGAAAAATTCTACATTTATATGCACCAACACCATAATTTCAAAAATATATAAAACAGCAATGACATAACTAAAGAAGAAATAAAGAAATCTAAATTCATGGAGTGTTTTCTGTATCTTTCACAGTAACTGATAGAAGACATGATATCAAAATTTATTATTAAGATACAGCAAGACAGTGTGTTACTGATGCAAAGACAGAAAAATAAGCCAGTGAAGCATAATAAAGGAGCCAAAAACAAAACCATATGCATATGTGCATTTGATTGATGAGAAGGTTGCACTGCAGATATTGGTGAAAAGATGGTCTTTTCAACAAATGGTGCAGAATAAATTGTATATCCACAAGGAAATAAAAGAAACTTCATCAGTCCTGTCACATTACTCACAAAAATCAATTCCAAGTGGATTCTAATCTAAATAAGAAAGATATATCAATGATGCTTCTAGAAGAAAACATTGGAGATTATTTTATGTGCCTTAGGCTAGGCAACAATCTCTTAAACAGGACCCAAAAAAATCTTACCAGGACAAAAAAAGATTGAAAAATAATATTCTAACGATATTTTCCCTATACATTTAAGTTTTCAGACTTCATAGACTATTTAGCATCTTCTAATTTTTTTGTACTTTTCATATTACAAGTCTAACAATGTCTTCATCTTCTATTTTTAGATACAGCTTTCCTAGCAATTTTTAAACTCCTTTATATTCTCTGCTGGATATAGTGAGTTTTGGCTTCTCCCTTTTCTGTCTAGAGGGCCTTAGATGAGTTTCGCCCTGCACAGATTGTGTAGTTGGGTGGGGAAGTTGTGCCACTAACGCCGACATCAAAACGTTGGCTCCATTTAATCAAGTTCCCAGTGCCCCATTTCCTAGTCAGCAGAATGGCGCTGATAGTAGTTCCCATTTCAGAGAGTGATTCTCACGTTTAAGTAAACTCATATATATGAAGTGCTTCCTTCACACAGGGCCTGAGATGTGGTATTCAAGAAAAATTAGTAAAAATGGATATGGAATCTATTTGATATATCTAAAATAGATGTCCATGGAACATCTACATGATGAAAAAACTTTATCAGAAATCAGCCAATTGGCTTTGAGATGCAGCTCAAAAAGGTAAACTTGGGCTTTGCAGTCAAACTGGACAATTCTGTAAAAAAAAAAAAAACCTGTTTATGCGTGGGTAATTTGCTTAATGTAGTTAGCTGAACCTTGAAAGTTTTCTTTTCTGTTCAAAGTAGGAGCTGCCTTTCAGGGTTGCTGAGATGTGTGGCAATGGGGATCCCTGACCCTATTTCTGGCAAAGTGAAATAGGTTGATCTGTGGTGGCAGTATAATTGCAATTTCTACTCACTTAATAGTGATTTCTGATCTAAACAGAATTCTACATTTATAACCGGAATGGAAATTCAATAAATTTTGAATCTTGCAAGAAAAAAATAATGTCCAAATCCGTTTGTGCATGCCTTTTCAAAGTCGGAGACCAGGGCAAAGGGCGACATCTTGTGGTTTACTGGCAATATTGCATGCCAGCATTACATTCTCAAAGTCAATCTAGTATGTCCTGCTTTGCATATACAGGAAAGAATATTTTCATATAAAGCAATTTATTTAATGCTAGATATTACTTACTGTAATTTCTTGTAATCCTTTAAAATAATTCCATTTTAGATTTCAACACCTAGAGAAAATATTTTTCAATTTTCGAAATAAATTAAATAATAAAATAATTCTATATTTTCCATAATTTTATATAAGCTGTGGACGTCATAGTTTACCTAGAACTTACTAACGTTTTTATACTCTCCAGATTAAATTATTAAAGCATGGTGGTGTTTTACTGTTCTTTGAAAGTAGTTTCTAACTTTTACTAAATTTAAATGTGTGAAGAATTTAAATCAAGCTTTTTAAAATAAACATTTCTCTTCAAATAGGATTAGATAAAATAAAACTTGAAAAGACAATGTAGACTCTCCATATTCTTCTCTTCCATTTTCCACTGTTATTAATTATCTTAGATTGCTATGATTCGTTTGTCACAACTAATGAGCCAATATTGATAAACTACCATTAAAAAAAACCCCATTTCATTCCAATTTCACTGGTTTCCCCTCAGTTTTCTTTTCCTGTTCTGGGATCCCACCAAGATCCCACATGGCACATTTAGTCTCCTCTGGACTGAGAGAGTTCTTGGGCTCTCCTTGTTTTTGATGACCTTGACAATTTTGAGGGATGCGGGTTGTGCATTTTGCAGAATGTCTCTCAGTTGGGTTTACTTTGTTCCTCATCATAATTAGACTGAGGTTATGGGTTTTGAAAGAAGACCACAAAAGGTGACGGCCATTCTCATCCTGTCATGTCAGGGCTCCAGCACGACTGGCCAGTGATGATTCTAATTTTGTTCAGCTAGCCAATACTCCAGTTTTCTCCTCTATAAAGCTACCTTTTCCTGCACTTTTCATCCTCTACACTTTGGAAGTAAGTCACTGCGTGTAGCCCACATTCTAGGTTGGGGAAAGGAGATGTTAGGCTCCATTTCCTCGAGGGAAGAGTACCAACATAATTTATTTGGAATCTTCTGTAGGAAATTTGTCCACCATTTTTTTTTTTATTCACACATTTCTTTATATCAGTATGGACTCCAACTTATTGATTTTGTACTTTAGGTTACTATTTAATTGTGTTTCTCTCATTGTGACAGTTTTGGCCATTGGGAGCTGTTTCGGGTTGGCTGCTGTGTCCCTTTGACATGCCCCATCGTTTTTGTATTTTTATGAGCACTTCTTTACTTTCTGGCACTACAAGATGTTTCAGGCTCATCTTGTGTTTTCCCTGCTTCAGCCCTAGATTTGGCCATTTATCCAAGGATCCCTAGATCCTTTCATTGGAGAATGGCATTAGAAACCAAGACCTGGGTACTGGATGTGTTTATTACTACTGGGTATCGTTCAGTGACAGAGCTAGATAATATGTGCCCTTGTGTGTATATATTTGCAAAGCAAGGACGCAATACTGGTAAGCACAAGTTTCGGTTTACACAGTACCATGCAAAGCAAAGTGTGAATGTATTGGGTAAGCATAAAAGATTACATATAGCATTTATATATTATAGTGCATGATAATAAAATATGCAGTGGTGGAAACTCCATCCAACTTTTTTTTTAAGCTCTCACTTCAAGTAACCCAATGCTCTAAAAGCTTGAAAGGAGACTAATTTAAGTTATAATTTATTATGTACCTACATGCACCAGTCACATTCCAAAGTCATCTGTAACTCACACAACTCTACAAGGAAGACATTAATATTTGCATTGCCTTAGATCATTTATACTCAGAGAATTAAGATGGTAGTTTAGGATTACATGGCTAAAATAAGACAGAGTAAGGATTTGAAATCGGGCCAAATTTAGAGAAATTAATGTTATAAATTATATAATCATAACTTTTGGTATATTTATATTATATTTATAGATTTTCAGAAGGTATTTGCATGTACTGTTTCATGTTATCCTAGTGAATTCTTTAAGTAGGCTAAGAAAGAGCCTGTTATACTTATTTCAGGAATTGAGATTAAGGCCTCTCATTTAATTATTTGATTACTGGTCCCAAGGCCCTTCCCATTAGAATGTAAAACACTCGAACAAGAATATGGAAATAGTTACTTACCTTTCAATTTTCAATTACGGTTTAAATATTTAAAGATGAGAAACTTATATGTGTGCACTAAGTACCAATGAAATCAAGAGAAATGTTTATAGATCATAATTTAATGTAGAATACTTGGTAATTCATTTTCTTTAAAACAAAATGTTGTCTGCCTAATAAATACTGGTGAATCTTCGAGGATAAACTGGCAGGACTGGGAGCTTTGGTTCTGATAATCAGTTAAGCATTTAGCAGTGTGTTTGTGGTGCTAATGAGCACTGCTGAGTACAGGTGTGTATTTAGAGCGGAGTATCTAGCTAGCTAGCTAGCTAACTATCGATCAATCTAATCTAATCTTTTGCATATATAAATACCTAACAATTTAAGGCTGGGCTAAGAATGACAGAGTCTCAAAATGTTCAAGATTTATCAGAATAAAAGTTGTGGGATCTTATTGTCTAGAGCACTTGAAATGTGGCCAATCCAAATTGAGATGTGGTGTAAGTGTAAAATACACACTGGATTTTAAAGACTTAGTACAAAAATAAGAATTTAACATACCTTATTAATAATTTGTTTCTGTTGCTTATATGTTGAAATGATAATATTTGGGATATACTGGCTTAAATAAAATCTTATCAAAATTAATTTTACTCGTTTCTTTTTACTTTTTCAAATATGGCTACTAGAAAATTTAAAATTGCACTGTGGCTGGGCAGTGCTGATTTAGGCTATTTCAGTGTGAAGAATTTGTGACCTAACTCTTTAAGCAAGCAACATTGCTTTAGGTTTGAAAAAAGCAGAGAGATGAACTAATCAAGGAATTGTTTGATTTTTGAGCAAAATGTATAGGAAATATAAAGGAGTCAAGATTTGGTGATTTGAAAATACAAGTGTTTCAGAGCACAGTCATTCTGGGGAAAACTTAAGAAATGGTTTCCGTGCAAAGATCAAGCAGTCTGAGAAAGCCACTCAGATGCTAAGACAGGCCATTTCTTACTCATGGAATTGACTCAGAGGGTGAGATGAAGAGCTTAGAGAGCATATCCAGGAACTGGGAAGCTAGAGAGCAGTAGACCTTAATTAACGAAATGGTAGCATGAGTCTGCTTGCATTTCAAACAGCCAGGGACCAGGGACTGCTCTGTCTCCTACTGCCCCTTTTTTGAACAAGAGTATCAATTGCAGTTACCCTATCTCTATCTAACTATTGTTTGTTGGGTGTGGGAGGCAACTGGTTTATCTCTTTAGTTCCAAGGTCTTCAAATCCAGAGGAACCACCCTCAAAGGAGGAGCCTCATCTGCACTGGGATGTGATTTAGATGTCGAAACTTTGGAGGATATTGAAAGGACTGAATGTATTATTTTTGTGGGAAGAATATAAATTATTTGTGGCTAGAAAGCAAGGTATGACAGATTTAAGATGGTTACAAATTCCTGGACACTGTTCTCATTGAAAGGTAGGGTTTATTTCCATCTCTTTGATTCTGAGGCAGCTGATTTGTCACTGGAGTGCAGTGGAAATGACAAATGATGCCAGCTCCAGGCCATTTAATGGGATTGGTAGCTTCTGCCTTGGGCAATTGGAGCCCTGAGCTGCCATATGGGAATTCTGAGTACCCTTTAGAGACACCACTTGGAAAGACCTTGAGAACTACTTGGAAGAGAGATCCTGCTGAGCCCAGCCTTTCAGCCATCTTTGCCAAGTGCTAGATACGTTTGTGTGACGTCTTTGCCCAGGCCAGACCAGCTGCTGGAACACACCACATGGAGCAGAAAAATCATTCAACCAAGTCTTGTCTGAATTCCTGAATTCTGTGCTTTGTGAGCAGAACAAAAGGAGTGTTTTAATTGTGAGTGGTTTGGCATGCAGCAAGGCATACGTGTGGTATACCACACCCTAGCTGAGTGTCCTCGAACGAGTTAAGATCTCTGACTTTCTGCATCTACATTAGTTAAGTTGGAGTAAAAGTATCTACCTAGCACTGGGTATTAAAAATAATTAAGCAGGACAATGCATGAAATGCAGCTGGTGGTGTTTTTTGGATCATAACTTTTTTTTCATTTTCTTTTGTTTTCTTAGCACTTCTCTCATCTACCCACACTCCCCACCCCCCCCAATTTAGTTTTAGCAGGTGTGTGTTGCTTCCAGGAAAACTACCTGTTTTCCTGATTCTATATTAATATTTAAATATGTATCACATAATTTTTATATTTCTACAAATATACATTTTATGTTTATATAAATAGAAATGTAATTATATATTATAAAATACACAAATAATGAATTATATAATTAATCATAATATATTTTACATATAATGGTTTGGAATCCCATTCATTTTAGAAATTTTCACCATTTACTACGTTAAAAATCATTTTCTGTTGAAGTGGTGAAAAATCTGGTATCCTTATTTCAAGAAACAGATTCCTGTTGTGTTTGTGGTTGATACTTGGCATCATTTTAGCTGTAATTCAGGGTTGCCCACTAAAAGTCACATTCAGGGCAGGCCATGGTGGCTCAGCAGGCACAGTTCTCTCCTGCCATGCCGGAGACGCGGGTTCGATTCTCAGTGCCTGCCCATGCAAAAAAAAAAAAAAAAAGAAAGAAAGAAAGTAAAAGTCACGTTCAGAATCAACTGGATTTACCTCATTAAAGGCAGGAGAGCGAGGAGGAGAATTAGGTTTGGGCTTGTGCATACTTGCTCAGATTTAGATGGCTTCAGAGCTCAAAGGAGAATGGATATGGGAAGAAGGAACTAGGAAACGTACCAGCATACACTTTACTGGTTGCAATTATTCAAAACTTCCTAATGGAGAAAAGCATGTACCATAGTTTGCTGGGCCTGCCATAACAAAGTACCACAAACTGGATGTTTAACCCAAAAATGTATTGCCTCATGATTTCAGAGGCCTGAATTCTAAAAGCAAGGTGTCAGCAGAACCACGCTCCCCCTGGGCTGTGTAGGATGCGCGTGGCTTGCCAACAACCCACAGCAAAACTCAGCCTCTGCCTCTGTCACATGGCCTCCTCTCTTCTATCAACTGTGGCCAAACTTCCTCTCCTAATAAGGACACCTGTCATATGGGATTAGGACTCGCTTTAATCCAGTTCAGCCTTTTCTTAACCAGTAACATCTTCACACTCCTACTTCCAAATAGGGTCACATTTCCAGGACCAGAGGCTAGAATTTGTAGATATCTTTTGAAGGTCACACCTCATTCTATAACAGCATGCCGCGTATAGTGTGCACACTTTGATATTTTGCTTTGAAGATGTGGTTTACCTCAGCTCCCTCATCCTATTCTTTTGTTCATGGTGACTTTACTATCTCACCACTCAGAGTCCAATGACTCTGGTCCTGATATAATTGTATGACGCCAAAATTGAAACAGGTGCAGTAATAAACCGAAGTATTTAAGCCAATATGCTTTCTGTGTTTGTTGTAAGAGATAAAGCATCTCTTTGAAGATAAAGGAGAGCCAGGACATGAAAGGATGTATAAATCTTTGGTGCAGAAATTAGACTTGAGTTTCTGTCGATCAGATTTTATCTCGCATTTGCCTATTCTGCAGCATTACTTTATTTTTAACCTCACTACCCACAACCCCAATCTAGGAATCTCTTGGGGGGTGGCAGGGACTGGGAACAGGAGTGGGAAGCTAAGTGAAATCGTTCGGTAGTTCTTCACCTTTTCTCTGTGAGTTAAAATCCTATGTAGAGGGTGCATGGGTGGTTCAGTGGGAGAATGCTCGCCTGCCATGCGGGAGACCCGGGGTCGATTCCCAGACCATGCAAAAATAAACACACAAACAAAAGACCCAAAAAAGTCCTATGCAGAAGAATTCAGGGCAGCAAACACCCAGCCAGATAAAGCCTCCTGCCCAGACAGAACCTGGGGAAAGCCTGAGAAGGACAGGCGGTGCAATCTGCATCCCGGGAAGGCCGAGGGGCTGGCTGGGCGGGCTCGGAGAGGCTCACGGGCCTCCATCCAGAGCTGTGGTCGGTGGATTGTGAAATTTGGCCTCTGGCGAGAGTAAGGTGGAAACCGGTGCTTTTCCGGAGGTCGGATCCCTGGGAAAGCCGGAGACGGAAGGGAGGGAGGGTGCAGGGTAGGCGCGGGGCGGGGAGCTCTGGCTGGGATTTTGGAGCCGGGGCGCGGGGTGGACACACTGCCCCACCCAACCCAAACCTCGGCGAAGGGCGCCTGGGCCAGTGGAGGAAGAGGAAAGGGCGTGCGCTGAGAGGCCCGGGAGGCGTCGCCCCGCCACGCTGGGATCTGGCCATTGCAGGGTAGAAGGATCTCGAGCGGGAAGACGTTCCGGGCGCCCCGCGAGCGGTGGCGCCCAGGGGCCGCCGAGACCCGGCTGGGGGCGCTCCTGGCCGCGCCGCTGGAGCCTCGCGGTTTCGGGGCCCGACCCGGCTGCATGTGCAGGGTCAGCAGGTCCGCGGGCGCCAGCCTGGGCCGGGGGGGACCCGAGGCCCCGGGAGCGCCCGGGCGCCTGGCCGCCCGCAGTCTGCAAGGGACCCGCGTGGCCCGTCTCCGCCCGGCCGCGCCCAGGCTGTGTGACGCCGCGAGCCGAGACCCGGGGCTGATTGTGATTGGGTGAGTCGTCCTCTGGGAAGGGGATGGCATTCATCAGATGGCTCTCGGTTTTTCTGTCGTGTCATATTTGTGTGGGATGCACGTGATTCATTTCTTCCTGCCTTGCAAAGCCGAAATACAGCTGGTCTCTGTTTCCCGTGCATCCATTCATGAAATATTGCGTGTTGACATCATCCAGCCGGCTCTCCCAGAAGTGAAGTTGCTCGCTTGCCCGGAGAAGCATCAGTCCCGAGATCCTTGGGTGCTTTTAGTTTTAGGTCGCATCTGAATCAAGTCAGGTCAAGGCGATGGCCAGCCCGGAGTGTCCTCCGCGCTGTGTACACCTCGGGGTGGGGGGTGGGGGGCCACAAAAGCGTCCTGCATTTCAGCTCTTTTGGAGTACATGCTTATATAAGAGAATCAGTGCCTCCTTTCAAGCACAGTTTTGAAAGCTGTGCTCATTGATATTTGAATTTCTGCAGGGCAAAATGGGAGAGGCTTATGGCTAGCAAGAGGGAACTTAAAAATAGGCGATCAGATCACTTCTCTGCTGTTAAAATGGAGTGGTTCTTGGAGGTTGGGACTCGGCCTCAGCGTTGGAGTGCCAACAGAGCAGGGAAACATAGTTGGGTGGTTGTACCTACAGTATACCAGGAAGGGTCTCAGGTCCTGCCCCCTAATGAGCAGCTGGGAATGTGCCGGCAAGCAACATCTTCTACCCTCTAAAATTTAAGGACTCTAGATAAAAACTAGTATAAAATTGTTACATAGCTACGTATCAGGAAAAATAAGCTTAACAGTCATTTTAACGCATTCAATTTTTAACAAAATATTTATAGAACCCCTCCCATACATTGCCTATACATTCTTAGATTGTATAGATTATATAGGAGTTGATTATTAAATTGATTATTAAAAATGTTCAGCATTGTGAATGAAATTAACAGTAGAATGTTTGGTTAAAAAAAAAAAAAGCCCAAAGGAACAAAACGAAATCTTCTTAAGTAAATTCTATAGGTTCTGTTTTGTTTTGTTTTTTAACTTTTTAGTTTGAAATTATTCCAAACAATAGGACAGTTGGAAAAATATTACAAAACCTATACAGAGGCCATTTCCCTCACCCAGTCTGATCCCCAGTTAGGTTCTGTTTGTGATTCACAGCGTCAGTGACTTGTGGTCCCCTGGAGGGACATGAGGGTCAGTTGTCCCGAGTCCCTACTCAGCTCCACCAGCTCCACCCCTAACTTCTTTGTAACTCTGGGCAGTCATTGAGCTTTTGGGCCCAATTTCTACTTCAGCCAGTTTCTTCTGAATCCTGTGGTCAGATTGATGTGGTATTACATTGAACTCTGCAGTCCATTAAATTCCTCAGGAACACAGACGTTTTGGAAGGAGGGGAGGGGAGGGATGCATAGGAGGGAGAAAGGGTAGGAGAGGTGGTGAGGACTTAGAGCATGGCAGCCACTGGGTGGTATTCCCAGGAGCATTGCAGAGCTGCTGATTGCCTTCCCTGCAATTTGAAGACCTACTTCCCTCACCTTGGCCTTGAAGTGAGTAGCAATGCTGATGTCAGAAGAGATAATGCTGTAATGTGAAGAAGGGAATTAGTCCCTCCATTTGGAAATACAATTCTTAAATTGAAAGACCTTCTCCCCACCCCACCCCCCTTTGAATAAGGGTGAATTTTCTGGAGGAGGGGGGCTGGAGTTTTGCTCCTTGAAAATAGAACAAATAGGTATGTGTCCTGATTCTAATCCCTTGTTGTTATATGGAAATTTTGAAGGAACAATCTTTTAGATAATCATCTCCCTGAGTTTTTTTTTTTTTTTTTAATTTGCATATGGGCAGAAAGCACCAGGGATCAAACTCCAGACCTCCAGCACGGCAGGTCGGCAGGTCGGAGCTCTGCCTGCTGAGCCACGGCAGCCACCCCATCTCCCTGGGTTTTAAAGTCATCTCCCTAGAACTCAGAAAATAAATCATAAATTAGTATGTATTTCATAATGATCAAAGCTGATCTACGTGATGCAGTGTTTAGTTGACTCCTTATTTTGTGCAATGTGTCTTTATGTTTACCTAAAGCAGTTATTATTGGGTCACATGTAAATGATAAATAATTGTTTAGAGACAGCTAAATAGGGCTAAAAGTAAAGCAATTTGTTAGTGTAAAAGCTTGTCTTATGTTCTTTTCTTTGGCACATTTTCTTTAACACCTTTGTCCTCAGAAGTGCTTGGTTATTCTTAAGACATAGAAGCAATAACGTGATGGAAAAAAATCTTTCTTGCACAGAACGTATATACTGAAGGCAGAGGTCCTTGATAACCTCTGTTTTTAATAGTTAATTTTTTTTACAAAATTCCCTTTGTTGTAGAGTGCTGTAGGTACAAAAAGTACAAAGTGCTGTAGGTGCAAAGGGCAAAATTTATTCCCTGATGTTAATATCTTTAAAACTCCATTTCGATTCAAGAAAACAAATGTTTCAAATTAAACATCATTTTAATTGAAAGCAAAATAAAGCTTTTCTTAATGCATGTTAGTGTGGTATCCTTGTTAGTAATATTGAAAGTTTATGATTTGTATTTGTTAATTCACTACATATTGTAAGGTAATATACATTTTATTTGTATGGGAAAATGTGATTTCTATGAAAAGAATAGAAATGGTTTATAGTTAAGTATTAAAGAGAGATTTTGACCAGATGGAAAATTTTCAAGCGGTTCATCAAAAGGGCATTTTAATGATTAACTTTAACTGTGCTACACTAGTCAAGTTAATCATTCATTTAAAATTTAGAGATTTCTTCTGTTTTAGTTCTCCCTTAATTTTAATATTTTAAAGCTCTCTAAAACATGGGGTAGACATTAAACAACAGTGCCAAACTAAAGTGAGCTCAATGTTTGCATGGATTCAGTCATTTATTTATGTGAGTTCAGTAATTCAAAAGAAATTCCTATC